>BMAV01011979.1:181218-249685 GCA_019973955.1 Trichonephila inaurata madagascariensis
GTGCTTTGAATTTATTTGTATTGTATATGCTGTGGAATACATTTGTTACTTTATATGTGATTATTATGTGAGTAATTTGCATGTAAATAGATGCCTCTTACTCAAGGATTGTACTGCCCGGGACGTGCAGTTTTTGAGGAGGGGGCAGTGTTACGAATTTTGTGTAAATAGTGTAAATAATTTGTATTTTAGTGTTTAATGCATTTATATTACTCTATGTTATGTTTATTTCATGTTAAAATTGTACCATTCACGAGCAATGCCGCCCCTTACGTTATAACGGCGATTCAATGAGAACTTGGCGAAATCTTGGCAGTAGAGCCAAGTTGGCATCATTTTTGGTGACCAATTTGGCGTCATTGGCGAGTTTGGAACCCTCTGGAATCTTCTAGAAAGCAGTAGATCTTTCCACTAGTGCCACGTTCGATGACACGAGAGTTTATATTTCTGGAAGTTTCTGCCTCGCCTATAAAGCGGAGGGCCAGCCGCAACCGATGAGTCTTGATTAAACCAGCGAGTAGTGAGGATTGTTTTGACTAGCGATTACCTTGGCTGTGCTTGTGAATAATCTTTTACATACGTGTATTTTTAAACACTGGTTATTGTGTTTGATTGCTGTTGAAGGTGTGAAGACCTTTGAATATTTACTCTGTGAATATTGCTGCTGAATCCTGTATTTAAAGGATTGGATTTTTGATAATAAATTTGCATCGCTCTTAAAGAACTGTTTTATTTTCTTTGTGATTGTTTTGCATAAAATTCACGAACCCTCGGATCTACGTAACAATAGTATCAAATAGATTGTAATTATTTGTAAAATCTTTTGGTAATTTCTTGTATGGAATTAATTCACAACTTTCTTCCCTCCAGTTATTTCGCTCCACTGAAATAAAACCTGGGAAAAATCTCAGTTGTCTTAGAAAGGAATCATCTGCTAAGAAAGGTACCAAAAAGTCCTCGTATAAAATGTTATCATTTGTACCTCCTGATTTTCTTACACTAGGAGAAGACAAAGGAGAAGTATTTTATAAGTAAGATAATTTTCTTCCCTTTTTTATTTCTTGTATTATTTTTTTTTTATACGTCTTTAGATTTTTACGTATCTTTTCATCTTAAAATAAAGTTTTTGAAGGATTTTATAGATGGAATAAAAAAATATGTTAAACCTTTCAAATTTTGTTATAATTGATTTAACTACAAAGTTTATTTTAGTCTACAATAAATATGCTTACATTTTTGTATTGCTTTATATATATTACAGTGGTATGTTTTTTAATGTTTATTGTGTAAATAGAGAAACTTTTAGTTAAATTACTGCAGCAATGTTTTTCTATTGAATTTTTTAATACCATCATTATTTTTGAATATTTTTTTTTACACTCTTATTTGAAGCTCACCACAAAGTTATTTTTTATTATAATTGTTTATAAAATATGCATGGGCATTTCGTAATTTCTACCACAAACTGCTATAATTTTCCTTATTGATACTTTGTAATTAAGAGAGGGAAAAAAATTCCTCAATACTTTCTTGCAGAAAGAATAATTGGCATTTTTTCTCATAATTTTTTTAAATATATTTGATACTAGCTGCATGGCCCGGCATTGCACTGGCTTTCTCTGCTTTTATAAATTTTCCCTTCCCTTCACAAAATCAGCACTTTCATTATTCTTTTCGAAACTGACTTTTTTTTGTTTCTTTCCCCTCCGCTTAGTCTGAGCTTTTACCGAGTGTGTAACTTAATTTCCTCTTTCCTTCATGACGCCAGCAATTTTGCGCGAGTGTGTGTGTGTACAATGAATGAGTGAGTGAATATTAATGTTGCACTGTTCAGCTACACAAGGGTTTTGGCAACGGACCACGCAATTTTGAACCATGGTCAAGTGACGTGGACAACACCTGAGCTGGCACCCCCCTCTTCTAACTACCACACCAATGGGAGGATGTTTCAGCTCTCAACAGATTTAGTGTGCATCGTTGCCCTACACGGTGGATCTTTAGTGGTACTGGGTTTGAACTTGTGACAAAGCCAGCTATGATCCGATACCTGTACCACTCATCTACCTCAGCCACGCGCGTACAATGAGAGTGATTTCTATAATGATGTCATTAAAATTCCCTTTTTTTAAAATTTTTTCACTTTTCACTGTCAAACAGATTTCTTTCCCCTTCATTTACCCCCTGCATTGCATGAACATTTTTGAATACATAACATATTGTCATGGAAATTCCCATTCTCTAGCTGTTACCACTTCCTGTTGTGTGTGCATGTTTTCTATATTAATGTCATTACAATTCCCTTTTTCAAAATTTCTTCCGCAGCTTTCCATTGTCAGACACGTTTCTTTTTTCTCTCTATAGCCTGGCATTACAGTGGCTTTTTTGAGTGTAGAACTATTCTCCCCCCCCCCCCCATTATTTATAAATGAATTAAAAAATCTTACTAAATGTTTGATTAAACATATGTAAGCGTAAAAAAACACTATAAATATATATATTTAGTGAAAAGCCTATATTCCTACTTTACATTCACTAAAAAAACATTCAAAAATAAAAGAGTACTGTCTGATATAAATATTTTAGTGTTTTATTATAATTTTGTAGTTTTTCGTTCCACTGTGTTTAGTAAATCATTTAAACATGTATCTAACGAAGAAAAGTATATTATACAAAACTAACATATTCATTATTTTAACAATAATTATTTTCTTAGAGCTTAAAATAATAAAAGGGGTTTGGTATTTTTATTTACTCAATAAATCATTACATAACAATAATTTCCTTCTTAGGTTTTGAAATAAAAAAACTGATTAAAAATGTTCATTGAGCAATTAATTGTAACATATCGTTATCTTAAAAAATAGCTAGAAAAGAAAAATCTTGTTCATTGATAAAGACTTATTTAATGTTTAAAAAAATTGTAAAATAATTAAATCAATTTATAAGATATATATTACTTTTATTATATTAATTATAGAATATTTTTTCTGTAAATAATTATAATATATTTTATACATATTATATACCAGCTGATATGCCCTTTCTTCGCACAGGTGAAGTTTCAAAAACATAAACTTCCCCTATTATAGAAATTATAATATTTTTTTAGGGAGGGTAAAACCCCTGTGTAAACAAGTGTAACCAAAAATTAAAGATTTTTTTTAATTAATGTTCAAATTATAAATATTTTAATCAAAGTACAATTTGGCCTCAAATTAAATAATAATTTAACAAAAACAAATATTTCAATGTAAGTTAGAAAATTAGCATGCTATAGAGTAAACAGAAATGAATGAATGTACTTGGAAATAAAACTTATATCAGAAAAGTAATAGCAGTAGTAAGTTTCTGCTATTGAACTATGGGTGAAATAACCTGAAATAGATAAACAGAAAGAAAAAATTAATGATAATAAACTGATTAACAAAATAATATCATAAATAAGAAATATTAGGAAGCCATCAACAGGACAAAAATTAAATTATTATTACATAAGGAACGGTGTAATACTGTCTAACATCTCTATAATATACCTAATATAAAGTATTAGATGTAATTCAATACTAAAAAAATTAAGGTAGTATGAACTAAAATAAAAAATCTTATCTAAAATTGGTCCCCGTTGAAATAATCTAAAATCAACAACAGTACTGAATGATACAAACAATAAAACATGTTGCTAAAATATTGATTATTCAAACGATACTTTTTCGCGATATTTCTATTAGCAATTGTAATTCTATTACAAAGAGCACAAACAAATGAGTACATACAATCATAAATAACTATAGTGATAACTGAAATATATATATCATATATGGGCAGTATGATGTATATAAAATATAAGATTATATAAGATAATAATATATAAGATTATCAGAAGCAACATTAAACCATCAGATATAAAATCACATCAACACTGAATTTTAAAGAAATCCAAAAGGAGAAATGAGAATATCTTTTCAAGGTGCATATTTTTTCAGCTAACACTTTTTTGATCACAAATGATTGATTTTTATATTGCAAGATTGTCAGAAACAAAGTTAAGTCAAAACAAAAAAAATCAGGTCAATATTGAACTTAAAGGAATCCACAGAAGAAAATATGAGGATATTGTTTCAAGGTCAGCAAATATATCATAATTGTATCCTAGATCAGCAAATAGCTTTTTGTTAAAAAAAAATTCTGATTTTTTTCATTTAAAGCAAAGATGAGATCTTATCGGTCATAGAGATCATAAGGCCATAACAGTGAGATACAAAAAAACATGGTTCACAATATTTCCAATTTGTCAATAGCAATTAGTTTGAATTTAGTGTCATTTTCTTTCTTTTATACTTCAAGCAATATTTTTCTACAAAGACAAAAACATTGAATTAGCTGATGAAGGAAGAATAGCAAAAATTTTTATTTTCAACAACAGAAAATATTATAGCAATGTATTTATATGTTAAAAAGGTATACAATGCATATGTACAATTAGCTAAAAACTACATGAAGAACAGATTGTCAGAAGGAACATTAAGCAATGATGCCACAAACATTTTTGAACAAAAACAAAAAATCTGGCATATAACGCCCACTTTCAGCACAAAAAATTAAATTGAAATTTACAGGTTCAAGAGCTTTAAAAACAAAAAAAAGATGAGTATAAAAAAAAATTAAGACTTCTACAATTATCGAAATACTGTTTATTTAAAATGTGCTAAAATCCCCCAAAAAACTGCTCTAAACATTAATTTTTGCAAAGTTGACACTTCTGATGACATCATATCTCCATTTAGCTGAAAAATCGCTTAAAAAAAATCTAAAGCGAATTTCGAAAAAAACTCTTCGAGGTGTTCAGGATAATGACCTACAGCTTCTGGGTTGCTTAGTTTTGCTGGTACAGCTGAGACACACAAACTGTTTGTTTTATTAGTGTAGATATGTTTGTGTATTTTTTCTGAAGATATTATGAAGTGAAAATATAAATTTAAACCGTATAAAAACAAAAAATCTTTTTTTTTTTTTTGTATTCACAGCGCTAATGGTGAACCTGTTGGAAACGAAGGCGATTACTTTTTAAATAGATTCAGATTGACTGCAGGTGGTTGTTTATTTCTATCTACTGTAAGTTCTGAACTTGAGAATTTTCAGCAAATCGAGGGTGATACATGCCATGTTTTGGAAACACAGAAATCAACACCTGCTGACGAAGGATATCCTCCATCAACCAGTTCCAATGCATCAGGATCTCAAGATCCATGCTCTCAAACTCCAGAGTGTGAAGATCCATTGTCCCAAGGCACTGATGAAGGATTAAGATCTTTGCCTTGTACATCTCAAGAGAATGAATCTCAGGCAGATCATACAACTAACATACCAGTGGAAATCCCATTTGAGCAACAATCAGGTAAGGATACTCCTAGTGGTGATTCTACACTTGACATTCCTATGGAAGTTATAGTTATTTCCGATTGCATAATACTGAATATTGTGAGTGTTTTAGGGGAACCATTCCACTCGCATTCTCAGAATCTTAAAATATCTTAAAATAATATTTAAGCACATCAACATGTTATAGGTATTTATGTCTTGTTAAAAGTATATTTGTTATATTATATAAAAAGATTTAATATGTTAACATAATTTACTCATTATTAATATTAATTCGTAATCAAAGTGTTACTTAGCCATGCATTATATTTAGTAACAGGTATGTGCTTGCATTTTTTTCACACCTACTGCCAAAGTCTAGATCTTTTAAAATTATTTGCAAACACATTTCATATTTTGTGTCTTATTTTGTTTTTGTTCCCACATATATTGAAAATTTTTTTTCATTAAAATCCATTGTTCTAACTAGTATTAAAATAAATGCTTATAACCGTGAACTGTGTGAGAAATCGTGTATTCAGCATGAGTTTGCAACTTAAAATTTGTTAGCTTTTCTTGCTTAATTTAACATCAGGTTTGTTGATATGTCAAAAAATTTCCCTCTTCATAAAGGAACCTTCTCATTTTTCATATATTTTTTATTATATTATATAAAAGTTATTACAAAATAAAAATCACAGTATTATGTATATGTCTCAGGAAAATGGGATTTGATAAAATCCCTAATTTCATCAAAGGGAAATTATCAATTCAAGCAAAATGGTAAAATGGCGTCAGGTCTTTGAGGTCATTTCCCTAATGTAAGTAAAGTGATTTGATCAAATCACCAAACTCTTTTATTGAAACGTTGAAATGAACAAGTCAGGATTTGTAGAGCTCTGTTTCCACTTGTTTCCACTCCCTTTTACCTCCCCCTCATCTGTGCCTGGCTCTTGACGTGACGCACCAAAACAAAATGACTAAAATATCGTTTTTTAGTTTTATTTAGTTATATTCTTTGTATTATTATCTTTTGATTGATATATCACTTTTGTATGCCTGAAAATTAGAAACTGAATAAACAAGCAAATTAGGAATTTGACCATGCCCTCTTTATAGATAATAAAAAAAAAAAAACTTTTTGATAATAAAAAAAAGGGAAAATTAATTTTAAAAAGGGAAATAATAACTTAAAAAAATACCTGCTTTTTTGTCTAATTATTTTGTTAATTAATTTCGAATAAATAATTTGTAATTCAATGTTCATTGTTGTATTAATTACTCTACACTTTTAATAATGTACCGTATTTGCTAAATAAGCACTTTTAAACTCTTGACAATATTATTTCATCATTTCACTGAACCAAATCAGAGTTTTGATCGTCACTTACTTTTTTTAGGGAAATCACCTTATGGAGTTCTTATTTTAACATCTTGCATGAATTGATCACCTCCCTTAGGGATTTGGTGAAATCCCTAATTTAATCATTTCCGTGACGTATAAATAAAATTTTCGGTTGTTAATGACTGGGATGAGCTAGCTTTAGTTTGGTCAAAAGTTTAAAGTCGGGTCCTGTTATTTATTATTTATAAATGTATTTCATGTACAGCATCCAATTTATTTTTAATTTTATTTTTATTTTTTTACTTATGTTAAAAAAAGACTTTTCACACAAATATGTCATAACAAAGTCCATTAATGTTTTTATAGCTTTTGCTAAAATTTGAGTATATTTCATGTAAATTTTTAACCAAAAATTAATATCTGATTCATATTTTTTTTAACAAAGATTCTGTTGATAGTTCAATGAAGTAGCTCATGTTCTATCAGTAAAAAAAATCCTGATTTTTATTAAAGTATTGAAATGGATTTTTAAACCAGTCAAGGGACTCTGATTGTTGTATAAAGTAATTCCTGACATTGGATTTAATTGTAAAATATGCTCCTGAACAGGGTCATCTTTAGACTTGAGGCCCTGGGCCCCTACACAAATGTGGGCACCACATATGACCTTTAAATTAGAGAGTACATATCATATACATTGTCATACAAACAATAACCTGAAACAAATAAGTGTGCATGTTTTATGATCCCATAAACCTTCTCGACCAACTGCTACCTTTTGATTGATGGTGTATGGTGGTAGGCCTAATCCTATACATTGATAACAATCATCACATGTAGCCAGTTGACATATCTTCCAAAATTCCCAGTTTTTAGGGAATACAACTGGAAAAACTATTTGAACAAACATTTAAAAAAACATCTTTCACAGCTGAGCCAAGAACGAGACGAGGCTCCCATTGTGGCCGAGGCCCATGCCTTAAGACATCCCTGCTCCTGAATTATGCTTTTTGCGTGTTTGTTCAATTTTTTTCCATTTTTGATTAGAAAATCACTTAATGTTTTAAAACATTGCAGAATTATTATTTTTCATTTAAGATTACCACAAATTGAATTTTAAAATGAAATGATTGATTTTGTTGTTCTTGATAATATTTACTTAACGACCTTCAAGACTCATAGCAAATGAAAGTGCATCCATTTTGCATACATTCTAATAATTTTTTATCAATTTTTTTATTTTGAGTTCCCTGGGATCCCTGGATATGCCTTGTAGAACCCCAGGGTCCCATGGAACAGTTTGAAGACCACTTGTCTAAATTTTTGAGTTTTGTTTCTGAAGAAGATAATCATATTACAGGGACTTCAGATGATCTGTTTATTTCTGGAAGAGAAAACGCTGGAGAAAGTTCATTTCCTTATTCATTGAATTCTCATCAAGGAAGTATTGAAAATATCCCAACTACGTCAGAAGCATTTTCCCAATCTACAGTCATCGAAACATCCTGTAGGGAATCGGAAAATTCATCTGCAGTAAGTTTGCTTTTGTTTAAAACTTTCCACTTTTAAATAAACAAAGCAGGCCTTCAAATAAGTGAGTATGTTTTTGATAAAACAATATTATACTGTACATATTTTTGATAATTATAAAAGGTTCATATATTACAATTACCCTGTAATATATGAAATATTTGCATACTTTTTGAAAAAAGAATAAGTTAATATAAGTATGCTGTGAATGTTATTTTAGTTATCAAAGGTTTAACACTCATTTGTTTTCTCTCCATGTACGAGACACGTCCAAAAAGTAAGTTTCCCTTTTTTTTTTAAAAAAAAAAGAACTCACACTTTCAGGAACATATTTATTGGCAACAAAAACAGCAATGTTTCAGCTACTTTTCAACATAGCCACCACCAGAATTGAGACACTTGTTGCATCGTGTGATCGACTTTTGTAGACCTCTGTTGTAGAACTCTGCCGCCTGTGAATGGAACTAGCATGTGACATACGTCTTCAGTTCTTTATCGTTGCCAAAACGGTCACCGTAAAACAGAAATTTCTTGAGGTGCAAAAAAACGTGAAAATCGCTGGGAGCAACATCAGGGCTATAGGGTGGATGATTAAACAACTCCCAGCCAAATTCCATCAAAGCAGCTGCTGTGTTTTGAGACATATGTGGACAAGCTTTGTCATTGAGGAGCACAGCTTCTGCAGTAAGCACTCCACGCCTCTTGCTTTGAATTGCACATTGCAATTTCTGTAGTGATTCACAGTGACGGTCAACGTTTACTGTTTCACCACGTGGAAGGAAGTCAATCAGCAGAATGCCCTTCCTGTCCCAGAACACCATGCACATCACTTTGAGTACCAACAGCGTCTGTTTGAATTTCGTCCAGACTGGAGAGCCCCTATTCCGCCAATGCATTGACTACTGCTTGGTTTCTGAGGTGAAGTATGAAATCCAAGTCTCTTCGCCTGTGATAATCCTGTCGAGGAACTCGTCGCCGTCATCGCAATACTGTTGCAGAAAAGTCAGTGCATCTCCTAAGCATTGAATTTTGTGTTCGGGTGTCAGGTTTTTCGGCACCCACCTGGCACACAATTTTGTGAACAGAAGGTGCTTAGTGAAAATCTCATGCAACACGGATCGCGATATCTCCTGAAAATGGCTGCTCGGCTCCGTAATCGTGATGCGACAATTCTTTATCGCGTGCTGCTAAACAAGCCCAACAAGATCATTGTTGTTGAGGGACAGTCCATGATGTGTGAAGAGCTCAATGGGCACTTTGACGACCTTAGGGAAAACTCTACACCATCAATGCATCTGCTTACTAATGATGTTCGGCTCATAGACCTGACAGAGCTGCTGATGAATTTCAATTGGCACAATGCTTTGTGCATTCAAGAACTTTATCACCGACCAAACCTTGCAGGCGGCGGGAAAAGGAATAAAACTTCCATTTCAGACCACTGCTACCATGCTACTGGCAGGAGGCTGGATCTGTCTGGCTGGCATATGATTGATACATCATAGATCTGTTACATATGCACAATTGACACGGCTAATTACATTTACTTTAAAGGGGAAAACATCAGGAAACTTACTTTCTGGATGCGCCTTGTAAAATATGTGGAGAGAACCAGGGACCCGCTACCTGCCCTTCAATGAATGAGAAATCAACCATTACAATAGCGGAGGCTTGATGGTTTGGGCAGGCATCCCTTGGGATGGTTTCCACACCGCTATGTCTTTGAAAGAGGCACTGTGATTTCTATGAGGTATGGGGATGAGGTCTTGGAGTTTTAGATTCACCTTTTCATGGGTGTAGTTAGCCCTGATTTTATTTTAATAGATAACAACTTCAGGCACATAGAGCTGATCTGGTTGATGAATTTATGAAAAGTGAAGATATTCTCTGAATGGATTGGACAATTAGATCTCCAGACCTCATCAGCATAGAACATGCCTGGGACGCTCTGAGGAGGGCAATTGCAGCTTTCCTCAGAGAACCATCCAAGGCTTGAAAACAAGAGTTGTTGAACATGTGGGATTAATTGCCACAGTAACTCATTAATTCCCTTACTTCTGCTATAAAATCACAGTGTGAGGCCTGTGTATCTGAAAGACTGGGCCATATCCTGTATTAACCATTTTTTTTCTCCCTTTGTTATATCCTGTGAAACTGTTTCATACTTTCCAACTTCAATGAGTGTTACGCACAGTCATGCTTGTGTATTTTAACTGGTGAATGGTTTTTACATTATATCAGCCCTATATACGTACCAAACATCATTAAAGTGTGTCCTGTAGTTCTAGAGATTTAATTGACAAAATCTTAAAATTTTTCTTCTTTTTAAACACCAGTGTATTAGAAGTTCTAAATTCAAATTTAAAAAGAAAATAATGCTTAAATATTTTACAAACCTATTTTGTTAAAATAATCATAAAATAAAAAAGTTTCCCTTAATTTAAAAAAAATAAAACTATTATTTAAATTATTTCTTTTTAGAAAATTTTTTAATTGCTCTTATATTGCGCTTATGAATTTTTAAAAAAACATTCTTTCATTTGATGTATGTCATATGTTTTGCTCATGATTTGTTACTAAAACCTTGCCATCAAAGAAATCATTTCACTCAGAAATGCAAGGATCTTGTAAAAGTTGTCTTTAAATTCCCTAAAAAATATAGATAAATAATTTATTTTATAATGTTAAAATAAACACACCCACAATATAATTTGTAGCATAAAATCTTAATATGCAACATATTATATTTCACTTGTTCTCCCGGAAAACTCATGAAATTTGAAATAAAAATGTTCTTAACCAATCACTTACACCCAGTGTAATTCTTGGAATTTTTGTGTTTTTTCAATTACTACTTTTGTCAATGAAACTGAAAGGAAATTAAATGACTTTAGATTTTATTGAATTGTTTTTCGAACAATTTCTTTGAATATCTTCCAAACAAAAGCTTCTAACCTTTATTTAAAAAATTAAATGAAGGTCCATATTAATTTTTTCTTTGTTTTATCAAATAAAAATTTAAGTTTTTTCATAGTTTTATTCTGGATAAAAAGGGGGTAGTTCTCTGAGTCAGTAATCTCTGAGAAAGATTCTTATATATAAAGAATAGCACCAAAGTAGACAAAATTAGACAATGCCCCAGTAAGATTTTGATACATGTATTATGTATTTTTTCCTTAATGGGCTGCATGCTGTGGTTTAATTTTGCTGAGAGTACCAAAACCAAATTGATATTCATGGGATCTTTTACATGCCACATAATCATATGACATATGTATATGAATTTTGCTTCCAGAAAATCTATCAATTCTATCCGGGATCGAATCCGCAACCTTAGGCTTACAAAGTGGGCACTCCACCTCTAAGCAACCAGAGCTGACGTATATCTTATATAAATTTATCAGTTTTGTTTTATCAAAATTGCAAATTCATAGCTTAACATAATTGTGTAATGCTTAGATTTCAAGGGAAATTGTTTCCCTTCTTTTTTTATCCTTTTGTAGGGATTTGGTGTATTTGAAAGAATATTACTGTGTTAAGGGTATAAAAAAAAAGATCAGTGCTCTAAAATAAATCACATATGCAGAGGCAAAATGTGTGTTTAACAGACAATGGCTTTTCACAAGCAAAATTTTTTTTAATTGATGTCACTGTACTGAACAGGTATAGTACATGATAAATAACAAACAGAAATTTTAGCTACAATTTATACTCAGAAAAATGTTGTTTACCAATTATTTAAGCAGTATTATTTATTTGCTGAAAACAACAAAAAAATAAATCGAATTTGATAAAGTTTCGGTAGAGTTTTTATCAGAAAAGAGATCTGTTACTGTACACTTTTTTATAAATTTCTTATTGCATTGTATTTTACAAAATATTTTCTCTTATGTATAATTAGCATCATGAGATCCAATGATCATAATCAAAAACTCGTACACAGCATTTGTCAAAAATAGTTTTTATTCCACCAAAGACTCATCTTACTGAATAATGATGTCTGCTGTGTTTAAGGGGATAGAGTCTCAAACATGTGTGTTGATGCAAAGAGTACTGTAAAAAAGTTAAGGGAATGTGATACCAGCTCAAGCATCCTCATCACACTTGATCTTGATTGAAAATAGCAATCTTTACCAACATTCCCTTGTAACAATAGATCAAGGTTAATTCTAACAAACTATTATACTCAATTTTTTTACACTTCTAAAATACATTTCGCCCTCAGATAATCATAAATATGTGATAAATATAGAAAACTAAGTACAGTTATTTTAGGCAAAAGGAAGCTTTATTCTGTAAAATACTTTTAATGTGTGTATGTATATTAAAAAACGTTCATCATTTTGGGATTTGTAATTTAAATAGTTTTGGACAAATTTTCTCAAATTACACAGCTTTTTTAAAGGATGCTTATGAGTACATAATATTCCTTATCAATAGCACACTGACTCCAAAAAAAAGAAAGAGGTTAAAAACAGCAATATTTATTAACATACATAATATTAAATTAAATCTCTGAAATTCAAGCAACAAGGCCAGCATAAATGTGAATTGCATGCAAAGGCTAAAATTGCTGACATATTTCTGTCTCAAAAATGAACTGCACGTTTGCAGTTTTAGCAATTGCACATACACAATTTTACGTCAATTATATCAATAGGTCGAAGTTGGCAATATGAAACCTGATCAAGAGCAATCATCAAGCGGCTCTTCAATAGGAAAATAAATGGTGCAGCTCTAAATCTTATTCACATTAATATCAATTGTTTTCTGAGAAGTCCATTTATATTCTGATGAGTATTTGTTAATAATTTCATTAATTATGAATGCAATATCTAACATTTGCATCACAATAATTAAAGCCATTTAACTAAATATGTTTACTTTTGTAGCCTTTTCAGCAGCATTATGATATTGAACCAAGTCAAAGCTATCAGAACATTGGTACGCATATTGATTCCCATAATTCTGTTAGTGTCATACGTAGAGTTATTAGAAATTCTGATGCTAATGCTGCAGATAACAGAAAAGGACCTACATCTCTGGATAATGTTATAAGACATGGTGCTCAGAATAATCTGTCAGATTCAATCTCATTTAGCGATGAAGGTGGCAAAAATTCTTTAGAACAGGTCTCGAAGAATATATTACGAGATGGCTGTGATTCACCCATTCCTTCTGCATCTGCTTTATCTGACCCATGTGTTCATCTTCCAGTAAACAATGAAAACAATACTTATACGACACATGACTTGATGAGATCACCTGTCATAAGAACATCCTCTAATGGGTCAAGAAGTTATATTATGGTAAGCTCAAGTTTTTTAAGATATATTTTTAAATACTACTGTATGAAATGTGCCTTATAATAATATTATCTTGGTAGTAAAAAATATAAAAATATTTTAATGTGAGAATAAATACTTGCGCTTGTATAATAAAAATGCAAACTCAAAATTATAGTATTGTACCTGTACATTTCAACTAAATAAGTAATAAATAAAAATCTAATTCAAGTTTAGCTATCAAAAGCTTTTCAATTACAGTAGAACCTGTTTTTGTGTGGTCTATTTTTATGCAATTTTTTAATGTGCGATCCTTTTTTTATGCGGTGTATAAATTTCAATGGCTTTGGCACCACTGTAATGTTTTCTATCTGTTTATCAGGGGTGTATCAGAGGATGTTAGGAACCCCTCCCCCCTGAAAGTCAGATTTCGCCTTTAATATTTTATAAATTGGGTTTAGCGTTAGTCCAGCCTTAGGCCCCTTGATTCCTGAAATGTAGGAACTTCAAGACAGTCTGTTCATTTGTTATAAACAGTCTCCCAACAATGAGCATTCATTTGCTTTCTCTCAATGCTCCAGCAGCCCGTGCTTGATTGAAGATGAAAATTTCAATGACAGTGACATTATCAATAATTTGATGGATTATGAAGACGGATAAGAAGAACCGGATTCTTTGAGAGTGGATAAAAATATGCAGAGATCCAGCTTTCCAACAAATTGGGAAAGCATTTTCTTAAAATAGATACCAATTAAGATTATTTATTTTGTTATGGAAGTACTCTTACATAAATTTCATAAATAATTGGCATATTTTATAAATGCAACTTTTTTATGTGGTCCCTATCCACCTCAAAAAAAAAGTTTTTTGTAGTATTTCCACGAATTAGTTTGTTATATGCAAGAATTTATGAAATTTTTTTTTGTGCGTTTATTTTTATGTGGTCTGTATCTACCATTCAAAAACAAGTTCAACTGTATTTCCTATAATAGTATGTATGTAGTTTTAATGTTTTTTCTTTAAAACGATTACATGTGTAATTTTTATTAGTTCTTCAGAAATTTTTACATTAGCGACATTAGCTTAGAAAATCTAATTACACTGCTGGCCACCGTTAATGCAACACCAAGAAAGACCAGAGGCAGCACAACAAAATTTATTTTGTAGATAACATGTTGACCAAGTATCAAATGATTAAATTTATAGACTTCTGTGAAGTGTGGTTTCTGCCAGAATCAGTAGCCAGAGTAGCCGCCATTGTTGGAGATCACCGCTGCCACACGCCTCGACATTTATTCAAAGAGACTTTGGATGTGTTCTTGGGGTACAGCAGACCAAGTAGCTTCCACACATTGCCAAAGTTGATCTGGTGTGGCAGCTGGGGGTGTAATCTGGGTCAATCGTTGAGCCACCATAGACCACATGTTTTCTATCGGCGAAAGATCCAGAGAGCGAATCGGCCAGGGAAGCAATTCAATCTGGTGATTGACGAAGAACCTTTGGACAATGTGTGCCACGTGTGGTCACGCATTATCCTGATGAAATTTGGCTGTGGTCAAGCCCTGAAGGTAAGGAAGGACAACTGGCTCCAACACCTCAGAGATGTAGCGCTGGCTGTTTAAAGTACCGGCAATGCGTACTTGAGGAGTGCGAGAGTGATATCCAATACCACCCCATACCATAATACCTGGTGCAGGACCAGTGTGGCGGTGCATAATGCAGCTGTTCAGTATCCTCTCTCCACGGTGTCTCCAGACTTGAATCCAACCATCATGGTGTTGCAGACAGATGCGTGACTCGTCAGTAAAGACAACTTCCTTCCATTCTGCCTCCTACATCCTTCTTTCTGTGGTGGCAGAGACGTCTGTGGTTCTGCGTCAATGGTAGACCAAGCAATGGACGTCTTGCGGACAAACCACTCTGCTGTACATGGCGTCGAATGGTACGCGCAAACACTGAATGATGCGTTACAGACTCAATGTGCTGTGCTATGGTTCGTGATGCGACTGAGCGATCCGTCAATGCCATGCACACAATTTGCCTGTCCTCATGTGAAGTGGTGCACTGAGGTGGATGCGATCGACCACGTCGGTCCATCGTACCCTCCTGCATCCAACGGTCACATATCCGCATTAGAGTTGTTTGGTTTCGTCCAAAACGACTACCGATTTCCTGAAAGGTAATCCACAATCTCGGTAGGTCACTATCCTTCCTCTGTCGAACTCGGATACGTGATCAAAAGCTGATCGCTGTTTTCTACGAGACATAACTGATTGTTTTTTGAAAAAACCACAAGAAAAACACAATTGCCGAACTTGAAATCGTCGAAATCTCCTAGCCTTAAATAGCGCTTTGAGGTGGCACCACAGGCGCGTGTTATGTGTGTCTGCGCTGAAATTCTAATCATTTGCATACCTCACCCCTCCGCTAGTGCATGCTGTAAATTTCATGTTATTTGCATGCTTCCTTTAGGGTGTTGCATTTACAGTGGCCAGCAGTGTATAATGTTACTATAATCTCAAACTCAGTAGCGTAACAGCCCATGAGGGCCAGGGCCTACTGTGCCCATTTCAGTATACGTGATCATTCTGAGGTGTATGAGCAGATGTCTCGATCAGATGGTCAGTCTGAAGTGATACCCTCGGGTGTTTTAGTTCCATATACAATCTTGGAACTCATTTTATCGACCCATAGAAAGGATGAAAGACTGAGTCAACCTTGCCCAGTCCGATGATAATTGTACTATAGCTCTTTCTATTTAACATTCTTTTCCATATTAATTTGGCTTTGAATTTATCTCTGTTCAGGGAATTGGCATGCAGATTGTTGTCAGGGATGGAGATATATTCTCTATTCTTGTAATTTATTTCCAGTACATTTAAATAAATTGCATATGCTGTTCATAAGCATATCATTGTTTTGAGAACCACTGCTCTAGAGATTAAAGTATGGGGCCAACATTTGACTTCATTTTTTTAACTTGATTTCTAATAGTACGGTCCTTGCCAAAAGTCATTTCTTTCTACTGTTCCCATTATTGAGCAAAACTAATTCTTTAAATTCAAATTAATGCTTTTACAAAAACATTCATAAAAATAACAGTTTGTAAGAGGTATATAACAGGATGTTCAGATTCATACATTATAATTAGCATTTAATATCATTAATTCTGTTCTTTCCCAAAATTTGGCACCACAGAGAGTTTGGGATTTAATTCCATAAGGTCATTTGTTTTTTAGTTTTTAACAGAAACAATAAAAATCCAACTGTTTCATATTTAAAAGAATGGTTTTTTTAATATATATTATTATATTATTATTATTTGTTAGGTACTGTCATTTCAATCATGAAAAAAAAGTCGAGAAAATTGATGTCAAATACCTTGTTTTCTAATAACCATTTTAAAAAGGATTGAATTGAATTAAATTTCTATCTGAATGAACTTCAAATGTCATATTTTATTTCATATTACTGAAAATAAAATTCTTTTGAGTGTCCTGGTTTTTAAAATCTTGAAACAGAATAATCTTAATAAAACCATGAAAAATATTCACTTTCTAAAATAAGTTAAGCATTTGTTCTATAAATTGTCTATTAATTTTATCTTCCTGTGTAAAGAAACTAACATAAAAAGACAATTATTCTCCTAATGATTGAAATTTCCCCTTTGCTTAAATTTTCCTCCAAAAGGTGATTAAAATCGCTATCAATAGATAGAGATTTTTAGACTTAGATAAAAGTAATTTTAAAAAGTGTTAGTCTCTAACTGTATATGTTGGAAAAGCATTTTCTTGATTGTAATGAGATGTGATTTTTGTAGGTAGAGTTTTGTGGTTAAATAGGGATACAAAAATGCATATTTAAATGAAGCAATCACTAAAGTAATATGAAATTAGAGAAAAATATTTGAGATAATTTAAATAATGATCAATTGTACTGAACTACCTATGCATTCTATTTTATTTTATCTTGTGAACTAATATTTTGCTCTAGAAATTTGAAACTCATATTACCTATTTCTCTTTAGAAACTATTAGAGATAAAATAATTATTGTTTGTAATAGTTTTCTTCTTTATTATGGTCATCAAGTTTACTCATTTATCTCGATTTTATTTTTTTAGTATGAATTTTTTTTTAACTTTGTAATTTATCATAAATAAAATTCACAATAAATAGTATTTAGAAATATAAAAATGTCAAATAATGTCTACAAATCATACAATTCTAGAATGCTAGATTGTTTTCTCCCAATAAAACACCAGCCAGATGTCATTTTGACTCTGGTCTATATTATTTGAAAAATTTGAATAAAGTTTGCATTTTTGTGGGTTTTTTTTTTTTTTTTTTTTTGCAAACATATATTGTACATAAAAAATATATCAATAAAATTTTTTAAGTTTTTCAAAATGATGTGAAAATAAGTAACTATTTGTATTATTTACTATCAATACACCTATAGCTGACATATTTTGTATATTTGCTACATGTTATCCTTTAACAAAGAAAACATGTTTTATACCTCACACTTCTCAGGCTTAGATAAATTTTTAGTTTGCAGTTCATCTTCAGTCTTCTTGCTTTTTTTGATTTTTCAATGTATTCTGCTTGCAATTCTTCATCTAATGTTTTGGTAAAAGTAACAATGACATTTTTTTTTCCCCATTACACATTTAAAAATAATACAAGTGTTTAATGCAGCAGAATCTTAAAACATTATAGAATGTGTGTACTGACCATCTTCTTGAACATGCTTTGACTGAATATTGCTTTGCCATTTGGTCAAGGATATCTTCACCTCATTTTGTTGCATCATAAAAATTGCGTCAGGTCTCTTTGAGTTATGTGCAATTGCAATGCTTGAAAGCTTTGAACTCCAGATTATCACATTCTTTTTCATTTTACATTGGTTAACTGTACGTGTTGAGCCCTATTTTTCACATTCTTCAATATTTTTCTTGAATATAATTCTTATTTTCCTGACTTTATGCTATCTAAAATTTTTCAACTGGCCATATTCAATGTGCCAACTAAATTCTTTTTTTTTTCCTTAAGCTGAGAAAACTGAAGAAGCAAAAAAAAAAAAAAAAAAATTGAAATTAACTGTAACGTTTTTTCTCAAATTTTGAAATGGCTCAATTAGTTTTGAAACTACATACCCTCAAAAAGTCTCAGACTTTGATCTCATTCGTCATTTTTTCCTGGTTAAAGAAATGCGTTAAAAATAATAATTTCTTTTAAAATTTTCAGCTATCCAAAATTTTTATTCACATTTATCCAAGTTTCAGTGCAATGGACAGAGTAAATAGAACTGCGTGTATTATTAGACAATAATGTTTCTTCAGTTACATCTCCTAACCTAGCTTGTTATCTTATACAGTTATTGATAAAGTGATTATTCTGTTTTGTTCGCTTTCAGCGCTTTGATTTGATGTCATATTTCAAAGAGATATTTCACAAAATTTGTCTCAGAACATGGTTTCTGTGTAAAAATTTATACTCTTTGTAGTTTTAGACCATAATGATTGAAGTTCAAAGGTTATTAGCACCTGGAACTCTACATGCATGCAAAATTCACTTTTTATTTATTTTTTATGTTGCATTCACATAATTTTTGCTTTGCACATTTACTTTTGTGAGACCATTATTTTCTCACTGAAAATTTAGAGTAGATTCACTGTGAGCTACAAATTCATTCTAATTTCAAGAATTTTCATTATCAGTATCCTCATCACTTTCTAATCCAGTTGATACAACAGGAATAAAATTTTCATTATTGGATTCATAATGCATGTTGGATAATTGTCCACATTCTGAATCAATATTGAAACATTCTGTTTGAAGCATGGTTATTTTTTCTATTCCACCACTCTTATGAGATTTTGTAAATTTTATTCAAAAACATGAATTATTCTATAACATGAAAAAAACCCACAAAAATCTTAATTGGTCATAACTAACCAATAGCCACTGTTCTTGTGAAAAATGAAATCTGAGGAGCAGGTGTGGTGCAGCCTACTCCCTTCTTAAATACACTGATAACACATTTGAACTATCACACAAAAGAATGAGATTTGAAATATATAGAGGAATTGAAATTGCACCTGTGTTCATTTGACATCAGACAGTTGTTACTGGTTATTGTATCCATAAAATAAATTTGATTAAAGCTTAATCCTTAAAATTTTGTATGTGATTGCTTTCTACAAATATAGTAAAAATCAAGATTAATAGAAACAATCCTTTGAAATGTATAGATTTTTAGAAAAGAATTTAAATGCTGTGGTGTCAAAATGACATTGCTTGGCGTTAGTCTTAACAAAATATATTGAAGTGTAAGGAGCCGTAAAATGCAATTTGTACCTCTCTTTTCTTTATAACTTTTTTCGTAGTCTTTTCTTGACTAATCCTTAAAAAGAAATTTGTTTCCTGTTTAGTGGTATGTTATAAGGTTTAAAAAAAACCCTTTTGTATTTGAAAGTAATAATATGAGTTAATTTAAATAATCAATCCTAACGTTTTTATATTCTGATAAACACAAAAGATCAGCTCAAAATATTCATATAGGAATGAAGAGCTTATAAATTAACATACTCATCTCTTAAAAACAACTGAATTAATTTTTTGATGCTCGAGCATATATTAATGAAATAAATGTACTGTTAATGCATTTAATTTTACGTTTTCTTTCACAGTCATCATCTAATTATGGTGCTCACAATTCTATTAATTGCATTTCCAAAGGTAGAGAGATTTTAGATGCAGGAAAATCATCTGATGATGATTCCTATTCAAAGGTTAGTTTGTAAAAGAAATATAATATACAAAATGTATATTTTTTAAATATCTCGTCTACTTCCACATTACTTGAATTTAAATCACCTGAATACCTTATTTCCAGAAATTTCTTGACCAGCCTTCTACTTTTGGAGATATTGACACACGTTTTATAGTGAAAACAGATGATGAATCAGCAAAATATGTGGTAAGTTTATGCTCCTTTTGAATACCTTTTTATGAAATTTGCTACATAAATACTTAAAATACATCACATCAATAGTCTTTAATAATACATACATATGTATATATATATAAAACATTTTTGTCAGGTATTCGCTGCAATAATTTAAATTAATTTTTAATCTTACAATGTTTAATGGAAAATAAAAATGCCTAATTTGTTTACCAGTTTCTCTAAATTTTAAAAAAAAAAGTTATAGGAGGGAGGATATATTTTTATCTTTGTATTTAATTTTATTATAATTTATTGGCATTAATCTGTGTAAAACCAGAAATTTACTTCTTAAAATATTTTGCTTCATAATAAAAAGTTTTCACATTTAAAGAATTGCCGCTGTTAATTAAAAGATTGAAAATATGACTTAAGTAGTATATTAAATAAATTTTTCTCTAAAATGTAGTTGATTAAATGATTTTCACCTAATTCAAACAATGAAATATTGATAAACACAATACAAAATCTTACTAATCTTGCTTTTTGGGGGTTTGTTTAAAAAACATTTAAGTGCTGTTATAAGCAATCCCCGAATGAATTGTGGTCTGCATTGCTCTTTTGAATCTCATCTTGTAGTTAGAGTGCTAACATTAGTTCAAAAAATATATCCATGTTAATTTTATTGTGTTTTTAATTAAAAAGTATTGAATTGCCTTTTTGCATTTAGGCAGCTGAAAATAATGTATATATGGAAGAATCTGAATCTGACTCTTGGGAAGTAAAGCTTCAAAAGACAAATTTATCCATTGAAAGGACTGAGAAAGAAATCCAGGTAATCTTTATGAGAGTATACTGTTGAAAATTTATGCCTCACCAAAATTGAAATTTCTTAACTCTGGCAAAATATTAAAATTAAATAAGAACCTTGATTTAAAATAATGCTATTATTGTACACTGATAGACAATTCTGAAAGAACACCAGAAAAATTATTTTTTTGTAACAATATTGTGTTTCTGGCACTTGAGCAGGATGTACAAGACTCTTATCTGTTTTTAAAACAGCCTGTCCTTGTAAAACAGACTGCACAATATCTGTAAGTCATTTGATGGCTTATAATATTTATTAGCAGATTGATGTTTTGAGGTTAGCAAAATGTCATGTCAAGGACTATCTCATGGTTAAGAAAAGCTACTAAAGTAGATAGGTAAAGATCGGCCTTTTTTCGCCCATCGGCAAATTAATATTGTATTTTTTTTTAACACTGATACTAGGTCAAAATGAAAACATTAGATTTTTTTGAAAAAAATCTCTTATTAAATAGAGAAAGCAGGAAAAATAAACAATGTTAAATTATTTGTAACAAATGTCTTTGATTATATTTTCTTCTCGTTTTCAATGGCTGAATCATCACTGGACAATCTAGTTGCAGCGTCTTGAAGTGTATCAGCATATCCAAGACTTGGTGTTTTTGTCCAAGTGTGATTATGGTGCCAGTATCCTAAGTATAAGATTCAACATGTGCACAGCAGCCAACAACACTAGCACCAACTTTGCAGTGCCAATACCATTCAATGCTTGGATTATGGCCTATACCTGTTCTTATCCATATGTTATATACTTTTGAACTTGTGTGTCGTGATCTCAGCTGGAGGCGAACAACTGAGGAATCTTCTCGATATACATAAAAATAGTACAGCCCTGATTAATTAAGGTGTTTGTGAGTGTATGATCGACTTTGCTTAAGCTGATATATCCCAAGAGTTAAGTATCGTAGCTCCTTTCATGTTAGTCATGGAAAATCTGGAAGATCAGAGTCACTTAACAAAGTCCGTATCGCCATTTTCTTCAACTGTTTGTTGTAAATAATTAGGCTTCTTCACTAAATCTAGCATTCATTGGGCAATTAATTACATTATCGTCCTCAATATTGTTAAGTCTTGCTGGGTGGAAAACATTAAGAATTGCATAGACGATTTTAGCATAATCTCTAATATATGGTATTTGGGATAATATTGTTTAAAGCTCTCCAGTTCTCTAGCTGACCATTTTACTGCTTCAACTACCAAACAGGTCTTGTTAGCATTTTCTGTAGGCAACTGTGCTTGTTTGTCCAAAAATGCAAGCATTTTAGGTACTAGGTCCATTTCTTTTAAAAGCTCCAAATAGTCTCGGAAACCTCTATCAACGATGATATTTGAGCCATTCTCTAATATTATGGACATCTTTTTTCAATAAATGTGCAAAAATTTTCGCATCATTGTGTTTAGAATCTTAAAGGTAAGGTCCAAAAACATCCTAAATGTATCCTGTTGTCTTCAATAACATCATGGGTTTAACCCAGCGATGCTAAACCTGCAGCCTGTGGGCCGCATGCGGCTAACCGAGCCTTTTTAAGTGACCCGGTCAGTGCCCATTGCTTTGAAAAATTCCCTTATTTAAGAACAATATATTAAAAATTTGGTGTCAAGAAGTCAAATATATCAATTTTGCTCTCTGTTGTCGACATCCTACGAGTGCGAATTGATATTCTTTTTCTATCTGTAATGGTTATGGCTAGTGATGACACACAACAGTGGAGTAGTGACAGTCTTATGGGTGGAACTATTTTTTAACTTTATCTTTCATTTCTTGCAAGCAAAAAATATCCAAAGAAAATGTATAGTTTAAAGACGATTGGGAGTTTGACTATTTTGTAGTGAAAAGCAAACATGGGTCAGTAATTGTTTGATTTGTCATGAAAGTCAGTAATTGTTTGATTTGTCACGAAAGTGCTGTTTTTAAAAAATACCAATAAACAAGAATCATTCAGTGACACATTTCCTCGAAGATCTCTTTCAAGAGATAATATATAGGCTTTCTTGAATAATATTTGCAATAGCAACAAAGTGTTCAGTTAGTGGTGATGTCACAGCAGTAACAAAGACATCTTATGGAGTTTATTTTATTGGGAATCATTTGAAACCGTTTACTGATGCAGAAATTGTGAAGGGGTATTTCTTAAATGTTTCTAATTCAGTGTTAGTGGCAAAAATAAAAAATAATTAAAAAAAGCAAAACAGGAGTTAACCCCTTCAGGACGAACGTCCTAGATGTGAGCCAGCATGAAACACCATCAGAAGCCAAATGATTCAAGGGTGAGACAGCATGTTTCTTCTCCATAGGCTGAACGACTGACTGGTGTGCCAGGCATTTGAAACGTTTTGTAAGCTCAGTTTTTTGGCAATAGATGGCATTCTATATCCATAGGATTTGAGATACATGGAGATCTGATCTTCTACTCGAAATGAGAGAAATATTACTCACAATATGAAATAAAAAAACATATGCTGTTCGTATAATATACAGAACAATATTGAACGTGTTTATATTTCGGTATTTTTATGGATTTAGGCTTAACTACACCCTCTGGCCTGTGAGTGACACTCACAACGGAAACCTCCAGCCCCGGCGGTACGCACACATTTGCCTCCTTCATCCTGAAAGGGTTAAAATATTTATATCATTTTTCCACATTTTAACCCTCCCCCCTTTATCTTCATTATGTGGCCCACCATGAAGTAGCTGACATGTATGCAGCCCAGCACAAAAAAAGGTTGAGTACCCCTGGTTTAACCAATGGCCTTCCTTTATGTAAAGAATAACATCGCCTTTGGAAAGAATAATTACTATTTTTCTGAAGGTAAATATGTATACCATCAGTGACAAGAAAAACTGTGTTATTATTTTCAGACAAATAATGTTTTTGTCAATGGTTGCGTATGTTCTTAAATAATTTTCATTCTAGTCACATGCTACATTCCAAGATTCAGTGGGATGAAATTATTTATCAAGGCTTGTCGAGCAGAGTGTATAGAAAAAGAAATTAATCTTTTTTGTTAATCTAAATAACATGGAGAGAACACCATTTGAGAGACCGGTTTGAAGCAATATAGCTAAACAAACGTGATTTGTTCTGTATTTTGTCAAATGGATACTTGATTTTACTAATTCAAAAATATTTTCAAAGTTTTCAATGGTTAATCCCATTAATGTATAATAAACGGAAACAGTCGACGGTCCTGTCATGTCAAAATTATGGTCTTTCTTTTTTTGCCTTCATTCTAATATCTTGTAAAAGATTCTCAGTATCCTTTTCACTTAAACAGGTGTTATTACTTATTGAGTTTAAACTTCCTAAAGCTGTATCTGTGAATACTTTTTCAGAAAGATGACCTTTGCAGCATTGTTTCCCTGTCGTTATATATGTACCTGTTTCTATAAATGTTTATGTTCGTGCTGTACAAGGACCCATCACAAGGTTTTTTTCATGATTATATACTACACAATGTGTATTTGAATTATGACATCGAGATAATAACAACAACACCTTATGTTTTTCTACAGCAGAGTCCGTAGATGTGGACGGTTGTGCACTATCGACCCAACATTCAAAGATGTAGAAGATTTTTTTAAATCTCTAATTTATGACTTGCGTATCTTCTACATGCAGAACACACTTTGCCATTGTTTTGTAGATTGACATTTTTATGCCTTCTAAGAACGGATAAAATATTTTTATTAGAAATAACACGATAATCACTTTTGGTTTTTAACTGCTTTTTGCAAGAGTCGCACTCATTTCCAGGCATTTTTTTATAAAATACACAAAACACATACAGTACTATGTAAAATAATGGCCACAATACAAAAGAAATTTTTGTATTACTATATGACATGCGTGAGGTGAAGACTGTTTGCCACAACTACGTGGCAGCAGAGTTGTACAATGTTATTTATTACCTGAATGATGACTATATATTCCTTCAGAAATTATTTATTAACCAACAACGATCCAATTCATAAAACATAAAAACAAGTTCCGGACATGATATTAAAACATCCGAGACATCATAGATCAAAAACTATACTTCTGAACAGACAATTCATGTCCTCATTGGTTTAAACCCACTAGCAAGATTGAGAGAGTGAGTATCAACGCCTCGCGAATGAGATCGAGACATTAAAGAGGGATATCAAAGAGAGAATCTAAAATGTAACATCTTGCTTTTATATCCCTCGTTCCGGAAGTCATCGCCTTCCCGACGACTTCCGATCAAACGTGACAGAAACACGTGACCGCCACTCAATCAGGAAATTCGACGACAATTAATCTTAAAGGGGATGAGACTATTTATCTTTTTTTTGGTTAACAAAGACACATTTGAACACGCACATAACGTATGAGTCTGACCAATTCACAGACAATCTATTCATAAATAAATTTATTTAATTAAAAAAAAAATAATATTAAATTAATTGAAAAGAAAGTTGGATCGCGTGATTTGAACTCTATCCGCACAATTAGAAAGCAGACGTCCTACCAACTGCGCCATTGCATAACGGGAGATAATTAAAACTTAATTGTACAAAAGCTAAGCACGAATTTTGAAGGCTATTTTCTCCGAATTGACTGGCCATTCGGCAGAATTACATTCTAGGGTTGAACACCCTAAAGGAGTACTACTATTACACCAAATCTCGATGCCAAATGAATTTCCTTAGTTGTGCCCTCCCTTTGTCAGTAGAACTTGAGAAGCTTTTAAATTTTGTTGAATTTCTTTGAATATTGTTGACAAATCTTATAACATGCCATAATCCTAAATACTTTCAATAAACTACTGAATCAGGTTAAATTTAACAAAGTCGAGGTTTCAACATCTTGAATAGATACCATGAGGGAATTAATGTCTTTAGAACGTTTTTCGTTCACGTTACTCTTCTTGTCAATGTCTCTTTGCTGATTCTCTGGCCAAAAGGTACTAGGCTTAGACAGCCAACGAGGCCCATGTAACCAAAAGAGCTCTTTACAAGATTGAAATTACTTTCTCCCTGAGATAATAAGTCCACTGGATTTTCCTTATCGCTGCAGTGAAACCACTGTTTAGGATGGAATCTCTGAAACTGTATTATATGCAACAGGCTTCCAGTTTCTGGCACATCCCCTTATCCAATGGATAACTATTTTGACTATCAGTCCAAATAAATAGTTTTGGCTTAGATTGGGAAAGAAACTAGTCAAATATGTAGCCAATTTAAGAGCTACTAAGCCTTCCATCAGTTCTAAATGGTGCAAAGTCATTGGAGCTACGCGACCCTTTGCGAAGATGAAAATAGTACGAATCTTTTGTTTATTATCCAAATATCTAAAATATCCAGGGTCAGCAAGTATGTGAAAATTGACATATTTTTCGTTTCTATCAAAATATTTTGTAGAAATAGAAAAGTTCTGCAGCAGTTTTAATTTGGATCGCCAATGCACCCATCTTTCCTCATCTCATGTGGCAGGGTTTCATCCCAATCAAGTCCTCCACTCCACACTTTTTACAGCAGGATTTTCATCTTCATCAAAAAAGAATGAGACAATCCTATTGGATCGTAAACACTTGATACAGTTTGAATAGTTCTCTTGGTAGCCTTTTGAGAATTAATATCACAGGAATTTTCCAAAATTTTGCAGTTCAATTTCATCTTGTCCATTTATGGGGTCCAAACCATGCCCCAAATTTTTGATTCTTCAGTCAATCCCAGATTATACCCCTTTTTAATCCATAAAGAATTAAGTTCTGAGGAATTAAATCTTTGCTTTCTAAGATGCATCCCTGCATCTAAAAAAATTTTAACAGCATCGGAGGACAATCGATATGCATTTTTTATTGTGTCTGTGCCATAATACAGATCGTCTACATATAAAGATGTGAATCTAATATTTTATAACTTTCCAGATCTGTACTTATATATGTATTTTTAATATGAAATTTCATAGTCATTACTATAATTGTTCTACTACGGAGTCTGAATGGAAGAGGTTTAAATCTTAAAATTTTATGCTCATTTTCATTTTTTCTATACCAAAGGAATTTAAATAATCCCTGTCCTTTTCTTTATAAATGGTTTTTTAATGTTTGAATATTTTAATGTTGTTGGAGCATTATTTTTTAACATTATGAGTATATTTCTGTAATCAGTACCCAACAAAACTTGTGCTTATTTTCGTATTTTAACTTTCTTATTTTTAAAAAATTTCGTTTGTATAAATAAATTTTACTTTTAGAAAATGAAGTTTGCTGATTATAAAAAAAGGGAATCAGAAACAGGAATTAAAAATATGGTTCATTATTTAACTTGCCCTATTTGTGAAGAAACATTGCAAGAGGTATGTTTTATCTTTTAATTAATTTTTAATTTCAATCATAAAAGGTTATTTTAAGTCTTTGGTTTTGAGTTAAAAGTTGGTCTTTAACAAACTCACAATATTTATTATTTTTCAAGTTTGTTATCTTTTTAAATGTTTCAAACCTTAAAGCAATGTTTGCTGCAAATTTATTTTTATCATGTTAATAATGCTAAAATGTGTGATGCCATTGCATTTCAAAATATATTTTTCTAAAGAAAAATTAGTTTTGATTTAAAAATCATTTGAAAAAAGTCTTTTAAAATATTGGTCTGTTTAGATTTTAGGGATTTTTTATTTTTACGTTTGTTTCTAATGGATTTCTGATTAAAAATAAAGGTACTGTTCCCATAGTTTCACATTTTTGTTTTGTAAAATTAAGTAAAGCATGAAAAGTTGTTAACATAAATTTTATTTAATTCTTGTCCATCTTTATGCATTCTTAGATATAACTAAAATTTCTGAGCTAATTTGATATTTAAATGTGTTTATTTGGCTTGCTATTGTTTATATGTCTTCATTTAATGAAATGAAATTGGATGTTAATTTTTATCTGAGAGTAAATTCACCTAAGATTAAAATAAATTTTAAAAAATTAGATGCATATTATGAATTTTTAATTGTTCCCAATTATAAATTTATTTTTCAAGTATAAGTCCCAATCAGTGGCCCACACGTGAATTTTTCAGGAGAGGGGGGATCAAGAGTCGAAAGTCCACCATATTCTCGTATCACACACCTATACACTGCAATATACCAAGCATATTTTGATTTTATCAATTGTCCATAAAAAAAAACCCCAGTAATACATAAATTGAATAAATAATTAGCATTAATTAATGAAATTATTAATTACAACAAATATTTAAATAAATTAGCATACTTAATTAAATTAGTAGCAGCGCACACAAGGAGAGGAAGAGTCTAGACCCATGAACTCCCTTTCCCTTGAGTGTGCCACTGGTCTCATTTTATATCATAGTTTTCCAGTTAGGGAAGCATGGACTTATTTTCGGAACTTATTGCTAAAGTAAGATATTAGTTTGCATTTCTAAATGAACGAATTCTAGCAATGAAATATGTTGATTTTTTAATCCCTTCATGGAATTATAACATTTTTTACACTACTTTATTGAAGATTACTTCTAAAAGCACTTCTACAGTCCTTCATCTTACAATTTATTTATTTACTCGATTAGTAGCTCATACAAAATTTTTTGTAATACTTTGAGTGTGAAGCTTATACTGACTAATATTAACCCTCTAAGCTGTCTGCACTTAAAGTCTTGCCATTCTGGAGATAGGTCAGGTGGGGTTCTCAAAAGTGGTTGAGCCGTATTTTTAAGAATGTGGCTAAGCGCTTTTGGGAATCTTGCTTGAAGGCAGAAAAAGCATCTCTGAAAGACGGGATTTTACGTGCAGACCGCTTGGAAGGTTAAAGTATTAAAATGTAGCTAAAAATTAAGTTCTTGAATACTTTTAGTCACTCAGTTCTTTTTAGAAAGAAAAACCATCTTCTGAACAACATTTTAAAATTTATGAATATCTTGCTTCAATTTTGAATAAATTTAGAAGAGAAAATAGTATGAAAATTATTATGATTTTAAATTAATACAAATGCCATTGTTTTGTATGGATTTTAATATTTTGAAGTCAGTATCAAGAACTTTTTGTAAAAAACGCAGTTTTATTCAGCCAGCCATCGACACATCTTTTCGCTGACACAGACCAACGTCAAGTGCCCCGATTTTAATTGAACTGTATACTTATTTCCAGAACTGCTAAATAATGATCTTTTTTGGTTCATGTTTTTTTTTATTGGAACGTAAAGCGTGGAAGTGAACCGCATTCTACCCTTAGAACATATCCTAGTGGAATATTTAAGTAAATCATGTTATAGTTACATAAAGACAATTAAAATGGCACTGTACTTGATATGGAGGCTAAATATGGTATTGGAAGCACAGTATTCCGGGGAGGGGGGGAATTAGTTCCAAAAATTGTTGATATGGGTATTTATAGCATACGATAAAAAGAAGAAAACACTTAAAGCTTACCATTGCATTGTAATTTTTATTACATTCAATGTGACCACTGTTCTTAGATACTACACTGTGCATTCTCTGTACAACAGTTTCTATGGCCTTACACAATATGTCACAAGGAATGCTCTTTGTGATATGTTGTCCTTTAAGACACTTAAGTTTTCTACTCCAACAGCATAAACTTTTGATTTCAAGTAACCGAAGAGTCAAAAGTCATATGGAATAAGGTCAGGAGAACGAGGCAGCCATGCAATTGTAAAACCCCAACTGTGATGACTCTTTCATTTGTAAGGTGATGATGCAAATGCTACTGTACCTTAAGATCGATGTGAGGTGACACATAATGATTATTTGATTGAGACATTTTCTTTGTTGAAGTTGTAGAATGACAAAATTAGTCATCATGCTGTACTATCTTTTCACATTTACTGTTTATGTGAACACATACAAGTTTCTTGCACTGCATGAGGTTGCTTAGAGGCTCAAATTTGACAATTTTGACTGATAAATGATGCAATCAGAGGAATATGGGCCTTATAGAATTTGCCACAGAAAATCCATCAGCAGCTTCCTTCCAGGAAATCAGTGGTTTATCACAATCACTGTGTTTGAGTTCATCTAAGTGGCTGGTTTTGTATTGATAGTAAGGGAGAACTCGCAGGAAAACTTTCCATACCGTGGAAAAACTCGTATCCAATAGTCGCCCTACACCCCGCAAGCTGCTGTTACTAAAACAATTGGTTTCTTGCGATCCATCAATGATCGTAGTTGCCACATCTGTTAGCACCTTTTCTGACAGGCATGCCTCCTTAATCCGGGCGAATTTTCAGTGATTCTGTTTCTTTGAACTTTTAATCTTTGCCCCTTACATAGCTTCTGTCAGGTTTTAAACTTGTGAAGAGTTGTGGATGCATTGTACTGATTCGGATAATACAGCTTTACCGATAATGCACGTTCTGGTAATGCAAGTTGCTTACTCACTTGGACTTGCTGACTTCAGCTGATAATATTTCGTTTTTAGATTGCTTCATGTTCTATTACCCGAATTATTAATGCTGTTGTCACATTCGAAAGTAAAAAGTTGCATATTGCTTTAATACCCATGTTTAATATAAATTCTCGGTTTGATGAGCTACAACAGCACCATAAATGCTTCTATCAGTAATTTTTTGAACTAATTTTTTTCTTCAGAATTCTGCTTCTAATGTCAACATTAGTCCCTAAACCAAATAGTGTCATTTAAAGGAGAAAAAACCCTGTATTTTTCAAAGCTGCCTACATGTTTTATAGCCCCAATTAATGGAGAGGCTGTCGCATATGAAAGCTTACTTCCACACCTGTATTTTATTTAAGTTTTCGGTTTGGTAAACTACTGAAGCACCATAAATACCCCTATCGGTAGTTTTTGGAACTATTTTTTTTATGGTATCTTACTTCCTATGTCATTATTAATCTCCAAATTTAGTGCTTTGCGCTTGTTAGACTGAGCTACAGGTGGCTCTGAACAGTGTTAGTTTTAAAAAATCCTGCTATATATATATATTTAACTTGCAATTTTAAAAACACATAGCATTAAACTATATTAAATCACTTAGGAGGATAATAAGGATAATTTCCATGTGGCATACGCATTCCATAACGCATTGGCTTCAGCTTCAAGTATCTTGATGGTTGTTTATCTCATCTAAGCCCTTTTGAGAAAAGCTTATTTGAAATAAGTCAATGTTGCTTTTTTCACATGATAATCACAACTTTGGTGTTAAAATTGCAGATGCTGAATTTCCTGTGTTCACTTAAACATGAGCAGAAAAAAAAGTAATAGAAATAGCTGGCATTATACTCACCAAAAAACAAATAATAAAAATTAAGTGAATAGTGTATTTTGATAGTCATTTCGATTTATTTTAAAAACTATCATCATTCCTAATTTTGGTTAATGGTATATTGTTGTGGTACTTATCAATTGTAAATCATAAGAATAAAAAGTGGAATCAATGAAAAATATTTCACTGTCTTCGTTGGTAAAGATGTCCTATACTGGTTCTTTTTCAATTTATTGACACAGTGTGATTTAAATTTAGTTTTTACATTGAAGACATTTTTTACAGTATTCTATATTTGTGTTGTACATATCTTAAGTGTATAGGCTATACAGTGTGTGTAACATTATTTTAAAGGTTTTATATTAATTGCTAATTTCAAGATAAATTTTGTTTATGAAATGTTATGTGTATCCAAATAAATATTATTGTAGCTGTATACTTAAATGATCATTTAAAATTTTATAAATGAAGCAAACCTTTCATGAAAAGGTGTTTAAGTGTATATAATATAATATGTGATACACTTTATAGAGTTATTTACCATTTTCTAAGATCTCTGTGCTTTAATTTTTTTCTAAATTGTTTGCCATATATATTTATTAATTTTAGTAGGTGCAATATTTGGATATCTTTGCATATTTTTGCAGGCAGTGCTTTTGAGTTGTAAACATACGTTTTGTAAACTGTGTATTGAACAATGGGCCATTAAAGTTGGAAAATGCCCAGTGTGTCAAGAGAACATAAGTTCCTTGATGAATGATGTCAGGATAAATGACTTCATCAATAGATCTTATGAACATTTGAATCCTGAGTTTCAACGCAAAAGAAAAGTACTCGAATTTGTAAGAAAAAAATTAGGTATGTTATGCGATTACATTTGTTTTAAAAAATACGTATATATCATAATGAAGATTTATTGTCAAGATTTAGTTTAATTTAAAATGAACTTTGGATATTATTTCAAGTGGTATTTTCAGAATATGCTGGATTTTGTGGTATATAATTTTTATTGTCTTTTTACTATCCTCTGTTAATGCATTTATGTGTAATTTTTTTTTATTGCCTTTTTCCTTAATACTGAATTTAGGTTTGTTGAGTCAACTTCTTCTTGTGCCACCCTTTCACAAATTTATATTTTATAAAAATGTTGCGTTTTAACGTTTTAAATTATTTTCAAAAAGTACAGAATGAAGAAAACTTAAAAGTTATTAACTAAGTTACTAACTTGTTCTAATTATAGAAATTTGTAAATTAAATCATTGTAGTTTGAAAGGAAAAGCTGTTGAATCACATAAAAAATGTGCTGTAATGTATTAATTTTCTCTATCTTTATAAATACTTCAAACAATGTGATTGAAATCACGTATTTAAACCTATGAGAATGTCTTTTATGATTTTATTAATAATGACTGCTGATATTTTGATATGGTAACTGGTCTGGTCTTTTACTTTTATGAGTTTCTAATTTGTGGGCATAAATAAAAAAAGAAATTCAACCTATTTCATCTCTCATCCTTCTATTTAATTTCTTAGATGTGTACTCATTATAGGTTTCTATTTACAGATTTATTTTCTAAAATCTTTCCTAATTTTATTTTGTTACTTAGATTAAGGATTAATTGCTTTATAGTTGGTTTTTAGTGTAATGACTTAATTTTTAAGATTATAAAACCTCTGACAATAAAGTTCAGTGAATGAAGTCAGAATGTCTGATCTGGCAAAACAAAACACTGCAACTGCATTGTAGCAGGTGTTGACCACATCTGCTGCCACCATTGCCATGTTGAGCGTTGTTTGTGTTCCATGTAAGACTTGTTTTACAAAGTGCCTGTTTAGTGTGTTGGTTCTTAACGGAGAACAGGAAAATGAACAAACAAAAGATCAATTTGTTTTGTTTTAAGCTTGGTAAAACATCGAAAGAAACTTATGCGATGCTGGTACATGGTTATGAAGGTCAAGCACTGTCCATGAAAAATGTGCATGAGTGGTTCACCCGTTTTTGAGAAGGCCGAGAAAGTGTTCCTTACAACCTGTCAATGACGAATACATTAAGAAAGTGAAGAAATTTATCGCAAAAGATCGTCGATTAACTGTGTGGATGATAGCTTATGAACTGCAGATTAACCATGAATTCATGCGACAAATTGTTACCCAGAATTAATGGAGGCGAAAATGATTGTCAGTTAAGTGATGTCCTTGTGCCACATCACTTGACAGATGATCAGAAGCAGGCATGTTTAGAGGTTTCAAAGGATTTTGTTGAAATGGCGGAGATGATACCAATTTTCTTGAATTGTATTTTTACTGCACTTGAGTCCTGGTGTTTCAGGACCGTGAAACGAAATGGTAAACCATGCAATGGTGTTCTCTTGCATGACCTCTTCGGAAAAATGTCAGAGCAGAAAAATCGTGCATCAAAACGATGCTCATCACCTTTTTTTGATTGTCAAGGCATTATCCACAAGGAATTCCTACCTGAGGGAATGACGATAAATGCTGCAAGGTATATGGAAATTTTGACCCATTTTATGAAACATCTACGCAAGGTACGACTCCAGTATGCACAAGCTTCGTGGTTTTTTGTTCACGACAATACTCACCCTCACACAGCCAATATCTTCAAACAGTTCTTGGCAAAAAAGGGGTGGTGCTAATTGAACATCTGCCCTACCCTCCAGATCTCAATCCTCCAGACTTCTTCCTATTCCCATGACTCAAATGCTCTTTGAAAGAAAGGAGATTTGATGATATTCTTGACATCCAACAAAACGTGGCGAGCCTTTTGAACTCCATCCGAAAAGAAGACTTCTTGCAAAGTTTCTAGGACATGTCTAGCAGATCTCAGTAGTGCATAGTTATGGGAGGTGACTATTTTGAAGGACAATAAGGTAACTTTCATTAATATTTCATCTACATTAATGTTGCAAGACTATTCACTGAACTTGATTGCCCTTGGTTGTAAATATATGTGTCTCAGGGAAGTGACGAAATTAGGAATTTGATCAAATTCCTAAGGAATATGATCAGTTCATGGGAGATGCTAAAATATTGTCACTTCAAAATCATTTCCCTGATGAAAGTAAGTAATTTGATTTAATCCTTGAACTGTTTCAGTAAAATGAGGAAATGAACATCAGGATAGCTCTATTTTCTCTTGTTACCGCTCCCCTTTACCCAGGACAGGCCATGTGGGGGGGGGTATACTATACACCAGGGCCCTGTGATTGAGGAGGCCCCAGCATGATCAAGAATTAAAATAATGTATTCTTGCACATGAAATCTTGACAATATTCCTATCATTGTCAGTACAACAGGAAGTACAATTTATCATAAACATTATACATCTCTGAATTCCCATAAATTTAGAAGCTAATTTTTGATAATGCAAATGTTTAGTTTTTTGATATTTAATTTGCTGAACTCCTGTGAGAATTCTCACCTAAAATGAACTTTTTAGAAGTGGAATTATTCATATTTTAACACATTGTAGATTTATTGGTGGAAAATGTTGTCAGTTTAGGGGAATTAGTGAGACAAATATTAATTCAGAATATCTTCCGAAACCAACATTTTATTTACAGCACAATAACTAACTGAAATTATATTCTATTGCTAGTAAACATTTTACATTAGCCAAGAAATAAATTACAAAATAAATGGTCTGCTAAAAAATAATAATTTAACCAATAAGAACTATATCATTATTAAAATATTAATACATAAAATATTATTTAATAAATAAATAATCAGTTAATTAATAATTAATGAACAAATAATAATCCATTTCTTTTTAATTACACTTTCAAATATGCAAAAAGAATGTTTTCTATTTTAAATCGAATTGGTTGCCGAGAAGGTAAGAATTTCCTCTACACACTTCCTCCCTAGCCATGGCGATGCTAAATGTAATCTTTGAGATGGTCAGGGAATTAAACATGTCCATCAGACTTTGTTACTTCAAAATTTTTGCTTTCAGGGTCCACTGTTGATTTTAGACTTTCAACTTCATCTTTGACAAAGAATGCTGGTTTTAAGCGATCAATAGAAATTCTCTTAATTGAACCATCAACATCAAAATATTTTTCTTTTCTGCGTTTAACGGCATAAGGTCCAAGGTAGGTATGCTGTGAAGATGATGTAGCTGTATTATTAAAATATAAGACATGGGAACAACTGTATAATTCTGAAGCCACGAAAACTGTTTTTCTTCCATGTGTAGTGGTTGAGATTGGTTTAAGTTCAAGAATTACATTTTGGACGTGAGGGAGAAATTCTGAATGTTTTGATTTCATTAAAAGTTGAAAAAAATTCTCCCAGCAACTTTGGTAGGGAACCATACACCGGTTCTGCAGATGAGCAACCTAAATCCTGCTTTATAGCAGAAAAAAGGCCAAGCAAAACAAGTGGTAAATTTTCAACCTGAGTCAATGATGAGATAATATAACATCCGAGAGCTGCTTTATAGAATGCTGTTGTCGTTCAATTAGTCCATTAGCCTGAGGTTGATACTCAGTAGTCGAGTTTGCTGTAAATCCTAAATATTTTGCCAAGGATTGAAAAAGTTGACTGTCAAATTGTCTTCCTTGATCAGTTGTAATTTTTGCAGGAATTCCAAATCGGGAAATCCATGTGGAAGTTAGAGCTTTTGCTACAATTTCTGCAGTTTGGTCTTGCAATGGGATAGCTTCAATCCAACGAGTGAATCTGTTGATCACAGTGAGGAGATATCTATACCCCTGACATGTTGGCAATGGTCCTACAATATCTACATTTAAGGGATTATATCTTTTATTAGGTACAGAGATTCTTTCTAAAGCAGAATGTGTATGCCTGTAGATTTTCGATTGTTGACATGCAATACATGCTCGAGTCCACTGTTGGCAATCTTTCTTCACGTTTGGCCAGATGTATTTATCTGCATCAATCTGTCTTGCTCTTATTCCTGAATAAAAGGGCTGATGATGTACCTAAAGCATTTTTTTGGAAATCCAAAGGGATATAAGGTCTTATTTTTTCGGTGGATGTATCACAACATATATCTTTTGGAGAATTCTAAAGTTTTAGTTAAAGAATTTTTAGACTTGGATTCTGTTTTAGAAGAATTAGACCAGCATCTTATTGTGCTTTCAGCCAAACTGTCATAGTGAAGGAAAATTAACTAGACAAATTCTAGATAAGGTATCTGCTATTTTGTCTCCACCAGAAATAAATTGAATATTTGTTGTGTACTGTCCAATGAAATCTAGGTAACAAAATTGTTATAGCTTTACTTTTGCTAAATCTTACTGGAAAGCTAAAGTTAGCGGTTTGTGATGTGTGAAAATTATAAAAAAGCATCCTTCTAAAATGTATTTAAAATGCTTGAATGCTAAATAAATGGTGAGAAATTCTGTATCATATGCACTATATTTTCTTTGGGATGGTGTTAATGATCGAGAAAAGAAACTGAGTGGTTGTTTAAGTCCATTCACTTCCTGTTGAAGTACAACTCCTTCTACAGTATCCAATGCATCTGTTACTAATAGTAAGTTTGCATCAGGAACAGGGTGTACTAAAAATGTGGCTTTGTATAAAGCATCTTTAACCCTCTAAGCGGTCTGCACGAAAAGTCTTGCCATTCTGGAGATGCTTCGAAAATGCACCGCACGTATTTTTTTGCCGTCAGGTGGGGTTCTCAAAAGCAGTTGAGCCGTATATTTAAGAATGCGGCTCGGCCGCTTTTGGGAATCTTGCTTGAAGGCAGGAAAAGCATCTCTGGAATGACGGGATTTTACGTGCAGACCACTTGGAGGATTAAGAATTGTGAATGCTGTTTTTGATTCTTCTGTCCAAAAAATATGTTTGGTACGGTTCTTTTTGTGGCCTTCTAGCATTTCTGTGTGGTTGTTGAATTTTGGCACAATTTGGAATGAATCGGTGGTAGAAATTAACCATTTCCAAGAATCGACGCATGTTGGTAGCAAATTTGGGCTCAGGGAAATTTTTAATTAATTTGACCTTCTCTGGAACTTGTTCCAGTCCATTAGAAATAATTTCGTGACCCAGGAAACTTATTTGGGAGACACCAAATACTCATTTTGAAGGGTTTATGCAAAGTCCATATTCATCAAGTCTCTGAAATAGTATGCGCAGATGATTTTTATGTGTATCCTCATCTGTGGAAGCAATGAGAATGTCGTCCAAGTAACAAAATAAAAATCTTATCCTGAGAGTACTGTGATCATGAATCTTTGGAAAATTTTAACTGCATTTCGAAAGCTATATGTCATGAAAGGAAATTCAAAAAGTCCAAACGATGTTTTGAAGTTTTTGGAATATCTGCTTCATGAAGTAGGATTTGTTGATAGGCTCTGATTAAATCTATGGAGGAAAGTATTTTAGCATTATGTAGCATTTTGTAGTCAATGATGTTTTTCCATCAATTAGACAATTATTTTTTGAATCTATAAACAAGTTGAAATGACATAAGAAATCAATCTCTATTATTGGTCTATCCACATCAGCAATCACAAATATTCAGTTGAAATACCAAGCCAAAATCCAGATATAAGAATTTTTTATTGTAAGTTTTTATTTTGTTCCATTTGCTGCAAAGAGTTCAAGTTTGTCAAATTTTCTTTTTTCTGTAGGAGTAAAAGGGTAATAGAAATGTCAGCACTAGAATCTATGAGAAACAAAGTTGCTGATTCTATGTCAGAAATAAATAGGCAACTTATCTCCACTACACGAATCTCCATTGCCTTAGAGAGCTGGGGAGTTAATTTAAAGCTTCCGAATCATCTGGTTGGATTTTTAAAGTCATCTTGCATGGTTGCAAGCATCTGAAAACTTTATTGCCAAATTTTTTATGATAATAGCAGATCGCATTGTTATTCAAAAAATAGGGTCTTCCTTGTAATCGTGACCTTCGGCAAGGTTGGTGATTGGCGAAGCTTGATTGGTGATTCAATTTTGAAATTTGTAAGGAAAGTTCAGAAATCTGATTCTGCAGTTTTTCTAAGGTAAAATTATTCAAAGTATTTTCAATCGAACTTGCATTATATGTCAGAGAATTTAATTCCCATATTTTGTCGGCAATGGCAGGTAGTTTTTTTTTTTTAAATCGTCATCATACACTGACAAGATGCTTCTCATATTAATCAGTAGACATTGCAGCCCCAAAATTTTCAAAATATTTTCACATACTTTAACATCCAAAAGATTACGCATTTTACGAAGTTAGTTGAGAAGGTTATTTATTGGTTTTTTATTTTATTTTATTAAAAGTTTTTGAGTTCGCTGTGTTTTGTTATTGATGAAAACAGATATCAGACGATTTTTGATCATGTCATATTTATCATTAGCTGATGGATTGATCATAATATCACAAATTTGGGAAAGAATTTCTACTTCAATCGTACTTATAACGATGTCATATTTCGACTGATCGGCTGTTATCTTGCTATTTCGGATCTGGGTTTCGATCTGCATAAACCATAGGATCAAGTTTCCAAAATGGTAGAACCTTAACACTAACTCTTTCAATGGACTCTGTAGCTTTTTTGTCCTTTTTAAATTCGAATTTTGAATCTTCGGAATTATTCTCCATTTTATTGCATCTGGAATCACCAGTATAGATTTATTATTAGAGAATTTGAATCTGTTTAGTGGAATTAGTGGTAAATATGAGACAAATATTAATTAAGAATATCTTCCAAATCAACATTTTATTTACAGCACAATAACTGACGTAAATTCTATTCAATTGCCAGAAAGCATTTTATATTAGCCAAGAAATAAATTTTTAAATAAATCGTCTACTAAAAAAATAATATTTAACAAATAAGAAACTATATCATTATTAAAATATTAATACATAAGTTAGTATTTAATCAATAAAGGATTAATAAACAAATAATAATCCAGTTCATTTTAATTACACTTTCAAATAGGCTAAAAAAATGTTTTCCATTTTAAATCAAATTGGTTGCCAAGAAGAAAGGTAAGAGTTAAATTTCCTCTACAGCAGTGATTCCCAAAGGGGTCTATGGCGATCTGCAAGGGGTCCATGAAGTGTAAATGGGGGTCTACGATAATGGCTCTCATTAAACCAGATTGTGACTTTAATTTTAAAAGGAAATTTAATCAAGTGGAAACCAGAGTTACCTATTTAACAGATTTATTTACTAAATTCAATGATGTTAATTTGCAGATGAAAAAAAACATCATAAATTTAATTAAAACAAGGACCACATTTGGGCCTTTCTTGCTAGAATTAAGCTAAAGGAGTATAATAATGAATGTCGTTAAATTTTCTCAACTGTCACACAAACAATCTACCAGAAAAAAGACGTCTTAACCTTAAGTCTTAACATTTAAATGCTTTTTTTTTTTCAGATTTTGAAACTAGGTTTGAGAATGTTTTGACTATCATAATACCACAGTAGGCAATGAATTCATATGGTCACTTTGAAAAAAAAAAAGTCAAATTACAAGAATTAGTCACTAGCGAAGATCTTAAGTAAAGTTTGGAAACGGATGCCAATAATTTTGGCTTTAAAAAGATATACCTGTTATTTATTCCATACTATGGAATATCTTGAGAAAGTTTTTAATTGTTTTTCTGATTGAGAAGGAGTTACAGTGTGCTTGTCAATCTCCAAAACAAAAAGAAGACTGGACACTATTAACCGAGATGATATTTAGGGTTAAACCTGACAAGATTGATGTCAAACATTGAAAATTTGTTATTGCATCCCCAGATTCATCTCTCCCACTAAAAGCATTTGTTTGTTGCTCAGTTATTGTTGGCATTAATTAAATTTTAGTTTAATTAATTGTGTTTTCTTAAGTTTTAAACACTATACTTAACTACAGTTAAAAATTTAAATCTTTTAAAGGAAGTAGCTCTATACCTGTTGTCAAAAACACATTTAAGTTGATGAATTTGAAAAAATTTAATATTAGGTAAGTAGGGGTCTACCCCAAACAGAAAAACCTGTCAAGGGGTCTATGAGACAAAAAAAGTTTGGGAACCTCTGCTCTACAGCATCAAAGTAGAGAAGTTCTTATAAAAAATACACCAGTTATTATTTCAATTAATAATAACTTTGAAAATAATGTGAATGTTTCAAAAATCCTAGTTCATGCTCTGTTGAGTCCTAACAATACATTTTGGAAAAAGTATTATATAAAGACATTTTCCATAAAAGGAAAGTGTTTTGAAAGTGTCATTTCTTTTCATCTTTTTGCCAAAAAATTGCATTTAAATAGTTTTTTATTGTAACAATAAAACAGTTTTATATGTACTATACTGTTCAAATTAATTGGGACAAATGGAAAAAAGCTATTTTTTCTAAAACCTTAGCTTTTAATCATGACATATTTTAAATAGACTGAAAAATCTCTAGTTCAAAGTATGTCCTCTTTTAGCAAAAAGGACTCTCTTGAACACATTTTGGCATTGACTCCACTAGTGTAGCACACATGTTCTACACTTTATCATCAAGGAAGTACACTTGTACACCAATTTTTATCTTTTGTTCTGTTGTCGTACAATTCATCTTAGCTAAACAAATCTTGAAAATATGCCATAAGTTCTCAGTAGGATTTATGTGTGGGGAGACCAATTACCAGACCAATCAAGCACTTGTTTTTTATCTTTCTGCATAAAAGTCTACTAATTTTCAATTGTGACAAAGAGCCAAGTCATGTTAAAATGTTCTGTCAAATATTTCTATGTATTTGACAGAATACATCTAGCCTTTAAGAGGAACTAAGCTTCCAGTGCCACACATTTGTTGTGAATAAACCCCAAAACATCTATTTAGAAGGGTAATTTACAGTCTGTTGGGAAATGATCTGGTAGCAGATGTTCATCTTCACTTTGTCTTACTGCACTTGATTTGTATCTCTGTACAAATAAATGAGTTTCATCATTGAAAATTACTTTCTTCCAGTCGTTAATAGTCTAAGATCGGCATTTTCGGCCCATCTAAGCGTTTTTCGATCATTTTCTGAGAGATTGTTTTTTTGCTCGGCTTGTTGATTACAACCAACCTCTAGAAGCTTTTTGCTTACAATTGAGGTACTTACTTCAACACCATAATCCAATAAATCCTTTCAAAGGTCTGTGCTTGTCTTTCTTGGATTTATTTTGCTATTTCTTATTCGAAGTTTATTAGTTCTTGGAGTAGTTTTCCACGTGCACCCACGTTTTCCTTTTCTTTTTGGAGAAAATGTTCCTGAATTTTGAAATGTTCTTAAAATTCTTGAAACATTTGATTTGCCCACATCAACTGCTGTAGCTGTATCTCTCACAGTCATAGAAGTGTGTTCATTAAGAGTGATTATTTTAGAACGCTTCCTCGGAGTATTATTTATCTTTGAACAAGCAAAAGTAACACGTAAAACTATAACCACCATCTGCCTTACTGAAATGCTCACAATTCAGCTAATAATGCACTAAAACCAGTCAAATAAGTAAATAATAGTCAAAGACGCTCCGTCACATTACCTCTAAGCAGATATAACTGATTTGAGGCGGTTTGAGACAACACTGGTAAATAACAGACAAGACAAATATGTTTGTCCCAATTAATTCGAACAGTATATAATATACTCTAATTCAAGTGACACTAAATATATATATATATATATATATTAAACTTTATCAAATGTTTTTGTAAAATTATTATTCCAAATATAGTCTGTAACTTAAAATTACTATTTCAAAGAATTGTAGATGTGGTTCTATATTTAGCGTGTAATATTCGTCCACTTCTTGGAACCCATGAAATAATAAAAACTCCAATAATAATGGAAACTTAGTTTATTAGAATTATTAAATAAATATGACTGCTAATGTATCATATAAACAGAATGAAAAATTTCTGCATTAGAAAATGAAGTCCTTAATGAAATTAAAGATGATATAAAAGCAATCAAGTACTACAGTATCCAAATTGGACTGTACTCTTGATATTTTTCATAAGGAACAAACTTCAGTCATTAGATATGTCAATTATGAAGGGAGAAGATTAACTATAAATTAATCATTTAAAGGGCTTAGTGAAGTAATTTTGTGAATGGAGCAGGGCTAGTGAAAGAGCGAGTTATATTGTAAAAGACCTCGTAATTTTGAACCTCATTTGAGTGAATAAGATAACACCTGAGCTTCCCTAACTACCTTACTGCACCAACGGAAAGATATTGAACCTTGACAGATTTAGTGTACGTTGTCCCCATCAACACGCCGTGTCTTCAATCGCAACAGGATTCATACTCATGACATTGGCCACAAATTTGTGACCATAAGCACTAGGCTATCAATGAGAAACTCTACAAAGGCATTTAAGAATTACTCTTAAACCAATGTTGTCTAAAATTAAAACTATCAATAAACTATTTCAAACAGAAACTATTGTGCTTGACTTGGCTTTTAAATTGCTCCATAAAATTGAAACTGAAGTACAAAAATTTAAGAACAACATTTAACACACTTTTCAACAAAGCAGAAAAGCTAGAATATAATTTGTATATTTAAGAATACTTTCCTGAAAAACGAATTTTCAAAAAAGAAAAATATTTTATTCCTAAATAGCAAAAGATGAAGTTAGAGTGAGTGAATATCAATGTAACCCTATTCAGCTACTCAAGGGCTTTTAGCCATGGTCCTCGTATTTTTGAACCATGGTTAAATGACGAGGAGGCCACCTGAGCTGGCACCTCCTTCACCTAATTTACACACCAGTGGGAGTATGTTTCAGCCCCTCTACACAGCAGGTCTTCAGTGGCACTAGACTTGAACTTATGACATGCCATCCATGACCTTGACCACTAGTCTAAATCAGCCACGAAGCTAGAAGTAACACAATGGAAAAATTTAGATGTTATTTGTTAATACTGTAATGGATATTGCACAAATAGACAATAGATTTAAAAGTATACCAAATATATTATTTTTAATTTCAAATTAATCACTGATATGAAAACTTCAGAAAATGTTTTAAAAACTTTTAAAAGAGAGAGCTTTATAACAAAGATGAAGATGAAAACAAAATTTAACAAATTGGTTTTCTGTAGGATTTGATTTGAATGAAAGGGGTGCAAGGCATATGGCAATGCATATATAAATAATAATTATAATGAGTTTCAAAACATATTAGCCAAGTTAAAAAAACTTTTCTGTACTTTGCCAGTTACTATGGCAAGTGCTGAGCATTCTTTAGGCAAATTAAATTTTAAAAAAAAAATTATCTGTAGTCAGGCAAGTGTGCGGAAGGCTTAAATGCACTTGCTATATTAAGCATCAAAAAAGAAATTGCAAAAAATTGTAATTTTTCTGAAGTAATTAATGTATTAGAAAAAAGAAAACTTACATTAGCAATATGTGTTGGTGTTTATAATTTTTTACTTTTAAAAAAAATTATGGCTCCAAGGGGTTTCTTGTACTCGGGCCCATGCTCTAAGGCCAGCTCTTCCTTTACTTCCCCTCTGCCATCAGTGCACACAATGCCCAAGTATTACGCTAAGAAAGTTGCATGCATTTTTATTATTGTTTTCTGTATTTCGTGTTTTTTTTTAAATATCTACATAATTAAAAATGAGTTCCGATGTAGAAAAAAATTTTAAGTCTGATGGAATTTGTATCTGAAGAACAGTGTAATGAAACTATCAGGACATTTTTGAACTATATGTATAGAAAAGAAACCCTTTGTGGACTTGAAAAACGATGAAAGAAGATGTAAGTAATTTAAATTAGCGCCACTACTTAAATTGAAACAAATGCATAAACAGTTTTATTATTGAAGAAATACAATGCTATGGAAGTAGTTACTACAGAATTGATTTTAAAGGGAAAGTCCGAATATGAGACCCAATTGTTAATATTGCACCAACAGAAAGTTTTTTATCAGATACTTTCAAAAACACATCAGTCAACTGGCCACAGAGAAAGAAATAAAATGCTGTATAGTTAGAAATCAAATTACTTAATATCTACGTCAGTTGTAGTTGAGTTTTTAAAGCTGTGCATGGTATGTCAGTTCAAAAAAATTTTTCCTAGTTAAAGAATCGTTGTTTACCCATTTGGGTATCTAGTGATTCAATCATCATGGCCAAATTGATTTTAGTTGACTTAAGATTGAGCCAGATAGAAATTACAAGTGGGTATTAAACTACTAAGACCATGCGATGAATTTCAGTTTTCTTCAACCGTTGATTTCAAAAGATCTTCTGAAGTACAAATTGAGCAATTAAAAATATTTTTGAAAGTAGACTGTCCTCGTATACTACAAAGCAACAATGGTTGTAAGTTTACATCTGCTGTCATACAAGAATTAACAAGCCTGTGGCCAGCGGGCAATGTTGTAAATGGTAGGCCTAGACATCCAGCTAATAAAGTGTTTTTTGCAAAAAAGAATGTACAGAGTTCATTCATGTGACATTTATAAAAATCCAGCACATGCATTATGTCTGAATATAATGAGAAAAGAAGGGTATATGGATCAAAATTTTTTTGCTATTTATGCCAAAAACAGGAGAGCATTAAAGATCAAAGGGAAAATGTTGCAAAACACCTGAAAAGATCAGCTGAAAAAATGAGAGATATCTTTAAAGATATTAAAAAATGTGTTAGTGAATTTCTCACAGCTTTGGGCCATGTACCTAAGATAAAGGTCTATTAGATGGAAATAACATTATGGGGACGTATTAGATTTAAAAAATAATTTATACCAAATTGGTACCTCAGTTGGAATTATAAAATATTGCCTACCTAGAAAAGTTCATCAAATAGCTTCTACAACATTTACTGAAACAATTCCACTGATTAATCTAACTCTGCAGGAAAATTATCTTTACTTGCAGGTCAAGGGATTTAAAAAGTGTAATTTGAGTTGTTCACAGGAACAGTGTAAAACAAAAAGATGTGCTTGTAAAAAAGTAACATTTTGTAACTCGAGATGACACAAGTCAACATCTTTTTTTTTATAAAAAATTTAATTTTATATTATATTAATTTATTTATTTGTAATTAATTTTATTCACGAAAAAAAGTTTTTGAAACTTTACTAGAAATGTCCTTTTTTTAAAAAAAAAAAAGTACCAGCCTAATTATCTAATTCTTTTGTTAATTAGTTTCGAATAAATAATCTGTATTTCAATGACTTTTCTTTATTACTTACTCTACATTTAATAATGCACCATATTTGTTACTAAATACTTTTAAACTCTTGACAATATTATTTCATCATTTCACTGAAACAGTTCAGGGATTTGATCAAATCACTTGCTTTCATCCAGAAAATAATCTTAAAGAGACCTTATTTTAACATCTCTCGTGAATTGATCATGTTCCTTTTTCCCTGTGACATCTATACATTTGAAAATATAAGTATTTTAAATGACTTATTTAATTTTAAAACGAAAAAAGATTTTGAAATTAGTAGTAAAAAGAAATATATATATACATTAGATTCTTTGATTACAAGTTTTATAAAATGTAGAAAAATTTCCGAGAAAGCAAAAGTTTATATTTTTTTTAATTCGAATTGATTTCAAATATATTTTAAAACATTTATATTTATTTTAATTTTTTTTAACTGATTGCAGGGGAGTCATTAAGCTTTCTTCAGAAGAATGAAAATGTGACTTTGATTGAAAGTTCTAATAATGAAGAACAGCTTTATAAATTTAAAGTAAAAGAACAGGGCATGTCTTTTCAGATTACACTTTCTACTCCTAACAGAGAGTTTCTGGATAATTGGAAACTTGCAGATGAAGCATGCAACAAAAGTTCCAGTAATAATTGAAGATATTGCTTTTTCATTAAATGGGACACTGTAATTTCTGTGGTTACTTTTTTTTTCCCATTCATAACTAATTATATATATATGACCTAACTATATATATATAATTGATTATTATTTTTTTTGTGTGTTAATATACACTGTAATTTCTGTGGTTACATTTTTTTGCCATTCGTAACTAATGAGTATATATGTAAGGCCTAATTATACAGAGTGCTGGGGGGAAACCCGGGCAAACAGTTTTTTATATAACTTTATAAAAAATTAAGAAATTAACAAAATATAACAAATAATAATAAGAGTTGCACTCATACTAATAAATAAATTTAATTGGTTTCAAAGTGACTGCCGTTTGCAGCAATGCAGAGGCGCAAACGCTTGCAGAAATTTTCAACAGTGGGCTTCAAGTCTTTCACCTTTAATCTATCCCATTCCCACAGAAGCGATTGCTTTAGAAAGTCCAAACTTTTGTGCAGTGTAGTGCAGGCCCTGGACTCCAAAATAGACCACACACTGTAATCCACAGAATTGAGATCCGTCATGTAGGGTGGCTATTCTTCAGATGATATCATATCTGGAAAATTTGCCTTGCACCTCTCTTGTGTCTTTTTGGCCTTGAGAGCTAGTGCAGAGTCTTGTTGAAACGTCAAATTTGCATTTTCTAAATGCTTTTGGGCCCACGGAAGTACAATAGCTTCAAGAATGTCCCTCTGGTACACTTTTTGATTGATTTTAATGCCCTCTTCCACAAAAACCAAACCGCCATTTGCGATAATTCCGCCCCAGACTATGACCGACTTTGGATATTGGCGATGTTCAACAATTGCCAAGATTCTTGGAGTGTCCACAGACCAAATTCTATCGTTTTGGGAGTTATGAATTTGTTGGACTGTAAAGAGCTTCTCATCACTGAAAAGCAATCTCTCCCATTGCTGACTTGTGGCCTGTCTCAAAAGTTTTCAGCATCTTCAGAGCTGTACAAGTTTGTTTTTTTCAGTGAGAAGCTGAACTTTTCGCAACTTGCAAGGCTTCAGTTCAAGCTCTGTTTTTACTATTTGCTTCACCGATCTGTCACTTATTCCCATGTCACGAGCGATCTGTCTCATGGAAACCCTCGGATTTCTCTGAACTCGCTTTTTGATGGCCTTACGATTCCTTGAAGTGTTTGCAGTGCATTTTCGCCCACTTCCTGGACGTTGACCATCATTGCCAGCTCTTTGAAACGGCAGATTGCATCAGACACTATTTGCCAAGGTACATTCAGCAAACTCGTTTTCCTTGCTGAAACAACTCTAAAAATAGCAGACCTTTTGCTCGACATTATCAAAAACACATAAATCAAAGTAAAAACTAAGAAAAATATTTTATTATTTAAGTGTTAGCTCAAGAAACATGAAAACACCAATTAAAAGGAAATTCGTTAACTATTCTAGGAGGCAAGAAATTTGTCCGAGTTTTTTTGCCGCACCCTGTATATATATATATATATAATTGATTATTTTGTGTGTGTTGTTATTAACATATTGTTGATGAATGTACCACATAGAAGCAACTCATGGATTATTGGCTGCAGATGTCTTAATTTTGAACTGTGGTCAAGTGAAGAGATGATATCTGAGATGTGTCATCAACCTGTTCTCTGAATTTTTATACACTATCAACATGAGAACTTTGAACCCTGCTACATGGCATGTTATTCGTTGAATGAATCGTATTAAAAAACATTCTGAAAAATCTTTATTATTTAATTAGTCTTTAAGACTAGCATTATTTTACTAGTGATGTTTTAATCAAACAGTTCATTCAATTCTACAAAATATCCATTGTGTAGAAGGGCTGATAAACGTTAAATCTGTTGAGTGCAAAGTTCTCATGTTAACATAGCTTGGATGTAATGAGTGGGGTTCTAGCTCTGGTTTCGATTTCATCATCTGACCATGATTCAAAATTCTGAAGAGTGTTCTAGACCTAAATTGACAAGCAGTCTAATAATATATATATTTCATTTCTTAAACTTACTGTCATTAGCATTTTTAGGCTGTTTATTATAAGCTGTGTCTAGGATTGATATTTTTAAAGTATCACCCCTTTCTTAGTTTTATTTTCAGATTTTATTAATAATTGTAATTTTTAATGTTGTGTCTGTGCTATGCTAAAATATATTCATATTTCAACAATAATATCTCTATTGAACATATCAGAATATTCATACATTTAAGAAAATTCTGTTTAAAAATAAAGGAACTGGTAGAAAAAATAGAAATGAAAAGCTTATTTTAAATGTAATTGCCTCAAACATTCAATATAACTCTGAGGTGTAATATGAGTTTTTCAAGGTGGGCAAAATTAAACAGAGGTTCATTTGTAGATTTACTATTCATGGACATTCGAAAATTCAGTACAATTACTTAGCTGCTCTCATCAATTGGCATATAGTTATAGCTCATAAACTTGTATTTTCTACTGACAAACTGAAATTGATGAAAAAAGAACCAACAAAAAAAATTGTTACAAAGATTTTAAGAATTATCTTTATATGTTATAAATAGGAACAATTACATTTCTTAATCTGATATATATTTGGATATTAAATAAATGAAATAAGCCACCACTTTTCAAATCACTTCAATCGTATGCTTGTAATTGAAAACAAGTGTTAAAGATAAAAATCTTAATATTTAGATACTTTTATTGCTATTTTTTGAATATACATTTCTTGATATCTCTGGCTCAATTATTGTTCAGTTAGCTATGAAAATTTTCTTTTTGTCTTTCTTTCTTTTCTCTGGTGTTCTTCCTAATTTATGTCACTTCCTATTTTGTCCTGTTTGATAAGGTTTTCAAAAATTTGGTTTAACTCTTGGATTTAATGAAGAAAAATGTGTAAGGCTTTTGTGCTTTCAAAAATATTCTTGTGCCATTATATATGTTAGGACAATTGATTATTAATACAATTTTTTATGTGTTTTTTTTTTTTTTTTTGCTTGTGAATTTTCCATTATTGTGCCAAACAAATGTTTTGGTGTCCCCTACTTAAGAAGGGATGCCTAGTGCAATCCTCAAACCCTAATGATGATTTTAGATAAGCTTGTCTTGGACATTTTGGTGCGATTTTAAGTTTTCAACATATTACACTAATGTTCAAAAAAGATTAACTGATCTGATTTTAATTATTATTTATTTATTGATTTTTCTTTTCCTTTTCTTATAAAGGATTACTTATAAGTTTTGCATTTTAGAAAGGATTGTAAAGAGTTGGATTTTGCATTAGAAACTTTTAAGAAGTTTTTCTATCAATATATTTTAATTTTAAGTATGTCTTGTTTCTAGAATTTGTCTTATTTGTTTGCTTTGTAAAAGAACTAAATATAAGGCAGAGATAAGAGTTAATATATATATTGAGTAAATGTATTTTTTTATTGCAAAGATCATTGTCATAACATTTATAGAAATCAATAAAATACAGATATTTGAATCTAAAAACATTAAACTCTAAATAATTAGGGGATGGGGTGATCTAAGATAGTTTAAAAATAGATCAAGATTATAAAGCAAATTAAAATTTAAGATAAATAGAAAAAATGAGGTTCACGCTTACACAACCCAAAATATAAAAATGGATAGAAAGCCAAAGAGTTAAAAAATAAGATAAGAATGCTTAGATCAAATTTGAAAAATATTAAAAGAACTGTTTCAAAAACCTCAAAATAAAATTGAATGAGCTTATTTGGAAGAAATTATTTTAAGGCTGTCAAAAAAATTGAATAAATATGAGTTGGGTAATCTGTAATTATTGAAAGCACTTTAAATACAATTTAATTGTGCTTGTAATGGACAATTAATAAAATTTACTTAGGTTTTTTCTCACAAATGTATGTATTTTCTGAAGTAAAACATTCTAATGTTCATGAAAAATGTTTAAAGCAGAAAATATGTAAAATTCTAAAAGCTTAAATATTTTTATAAATATAAAACAACTCTTATAGTTTTTAAAATATGATTGCTTTAAGGTTTTTATTGGTTTTGTATACTCATAATTGTGTTTTACAAACATTAAATATTAGAAGTTTTTTCATACTAAAGGTTACACATCTTATATTTTTTACTAGTTATCAGGTACTCTAAATAAATAAACTGATTATATACTGTGTTCCTTTATATTCTATATCTAACATGTTATGATAATACAATATTTATCTTCTAATGAACATTTGTATAATGATCTTGAAAGTTTTCATACCTTAAAATTTGCATTTATGTGTATGATCTTATTAGCAGGGATGTCTTAAGACTTCTTGAGGCCCTGGGCCTCTACACAAATGTAGGCCCCACCTATGACCCTTAGAATTAAACAGTACATAGCATGTACTGTACATATGCTGTCAAATACTCGTACAAACAATAACCCAAAACAAATAAATGTGCATGATTTACAATCGCACATTCCAATTCGACGAACTGCCACATTTAACTGAATGAGTAATGATGGCATAAGACCTAGGCCTGCCTGTTCATGGACGACAGTCATCACATGTAGCCAGTTGACATATTGTCTGAAATTCCCAGTTTTTTGGAGAATACAACCAGAAATAACATTTTTCCTTTGAAATTATTCAAATTATGATCTTCTTAAGTCTGAGTCGAGAACAAGACGAGGCTCCATTGTGGCCTGAGGCCCATGCCTTAAGATGTCCCTGCTTATTAGCATGTATATTTATCTAACTACACTTTAAGGCAGTAGTCTTTGTGTGATGTTAAATACCCTTAAAGGGGTTTTTTTTTCTTCTTTTTCTTCATCAAAATTCTATTTGTATTGATGTCTTATTTTCGTTTATGCTCCTATTAGCATGTAGTATGTTACCTATTAATAAAACAAAGTTTTTAGTCAAATATGCTTTTGCAGTTTATTACTAATACTTTGATTCCATGATGATGAAGGTAAGCTTAATTTATTGCTCACAATTATTTTTAAAAAATGTATGCTTTTAGAAATAAATAATTGATATGTTCTAGCTTTCAATATCATATTTAAATGCAAAACATAAAAGTACATTGAAGAAAATATTACAGAGTAGAATCATTAACATGTGTGTATACATTTTAATGTAATGCAATTGTGTGAAAACATTTTATAATATATTTTTTTTTACTTTATGCACTGGTAACTTAGCTACAACACTTTCACAATTGAATTATTTTATAATATCAGCAAAGCTGTAACTTTCCACTTGGTATATGTATATAACTAGTTAAAATGTATATAACTTTTTCAAAGAAAAATTATTCTGATTGCAACTAATATAAAACAATTATATGTTTGTAAAAGAAGTCAAAGCCCAGTGGCTGAGTGGTTAATGCATCAAGCTTGCACACCGCAGGTCCGAGATTCAAACCCCGAGCTGGGCAAGGTTGACTCAGCCTTTCATCCCTTTAATGGGTTGATAAAATGAGTACCAAGCTTGCTTGGGAACTTAACACTGCGGGGCGCGCGCATCAGACTGACCACCTGACCGGAACACAAATCCTTTATTTTTAAATATAATCAAATGCTCTACATAACAATGAAACATTATGTGTTCTTTTTTTAGCATTATTCAGTGCTTTATTGTCGAGTATTTTAATTTAATCGTATTTCTTAAAAAGACTGCTTCGGTTCACAATGATCGCGATTTTTAAACAATAATAATAATGATGGTGGATTATGTTGTTATATTTTGAAACACATTTTAAATATTAATTACATTTATAACTCTAAAAGTTATTTTAACTTTATTTGAATTATAACTGCCCAACAAACCCGTTTGTTAATCAGTGTTTACACAATATTAGTTTGAATAGTTCCTTTCATTTTTGCATCATTTGAAATTTCCAAACTAAAATAAAAATAGTTTTAGCATTTAAGTGACAGTTTCGATTAAAAGTAACTTAAAAAGTTTACATTTGAAACTAATATACAAAATAACGTTTTCAAATTAGGGGGGTATTCGGTTTGGGAATAAAAAATGACCAAAAATCTTATTAAAAGCTTAGATTTAGATGAAAATTAATTCTAGGTTGGGAAAAATGGTAATGATGCAGTAAAGTCTAGAAAATAAACTGACTTGAAACTCAAGCTTTGAATTATCTTATGTTTATACCATCTGATAGGCACATTTCATAAGGATTAGAATAATTTTGATCAAAACTACAATTTCATATTAAAAACAAAAACTTGTTATAAAGATCAAAATAGAATTTTTTTAATGATTAAATAATACATGTTTTATCATTTGGACCTGAGTGGTTTTACTCATACAAGTCACGAACAGAGTATGAATAACAGAATTATTCTTAACTATTTAGTATCTAGTGTCAATTCTTTCTGAAATAGGTAGTGATTTAGATCATAATCAATACTCAATCGGACAGAATTTAAATTTCAAATTATTGTAACAACTGTTAAAATTTAATGTCAGATGTCAAGAAAACACTTTAGATAACTTACAGTGGGAAATGAGATATTTTTATCATTACCAAATTTCGCTGATATTCTCAAATCAAAACATTAATATGAACTTATGGTAGCATTTTCCTAGCAAAGTGATCACAAGGATGGTATAATATTGATGCTACTACCTTACCTTACCTCCAAATCCAAAAGAAATTCAGGGCTTTATAGGGTATTTCGATATTCTTCCAGTATGATTCATCAAAAAGGTGCTCCAAATTATGAGAGAAGCAAAACATCTAACTTCTGTACATGGAAAGACTCCAATAATCAAAAAAGGTTCAGAGGTGTGTATATGTGTCCTGAGGAGATATGTGTATATGTAAGCTATCTGTAATCTTAAAAATTATTTATTTTAAAAATCTTATAGTAGTGCAGACACACACACACATAATTCACACTAAATCTGTGAATACTACATTAATCTGCTCCAATTTGGACAAATAAACTGAAATTGTAGTTTAAGTGGAAAAGAAAAAGTTTGTGCACATTACTATTGTTATTTTTAGTAGTAGTTATGGTGTGTTTTATTTTATACATGACAATAAAGAGATCCTTAAAGATACCAGTGGTGTTCACAGTTTTACAATGAGTTTTCCCTAACATGATTTTACGTAGCTCTGCTGTTAATCGCTGTCACAAATTGAGCAAAACACTTAGCTGGTTTAGTTAAAATTAACGTAGTTTGATTCGGTTTGAGAAAATGATATCACCCAACTTTGATTGTCCATTAAAAAATATATGTGTTACATACTACTTCAACAAATAATTTCAAAGAAAAAACCATTCATTTAAGATTCCTAAATGGTATAATACTTGCCATATGCAATTTCTTTGCATTTGGGTAACTTTTTGGTGCTTTGCTTTTTATGTCATAGAGGATATTATACGTAGAAAATATGAAAACAGTAAAAAAATTCCGATACATAAAAATATGTACAAGCACAAAGTCATAGAAAAACAACTAATTTCTGTAACAGAATCTTCTCAAAAGGGAATTTTAAAAAGTATGATAATCTTACAGAAAGAAGATATTAAAAAACTAAAACTGCATCTATTAATTTTATTATTGTAACTGTATACATATATGAAATAAAAATTATACATTTGCTATATCAATTTTTCACACTAATGCTATTAAAAATAATACAGATACTTATTATTAAAATTTGTTTCTGAAGAAGTTAAAGTTTACTTTCCGTATAGTCTGATATTTTTTATTGTGTCGTCATATGCATTTGACTTTCAGAGATGGATCATTCTTGAAATCTCATGCACAACTCCATTTACTGTCAACATATCAACCGACGTAACTTCTGCAAGACGAGCAACTGTCAAAGAATCGCTGTTTTCTTTTGTAACGGTTACTAATTCCTCGTTGACTGCTGGATAAGAATATGTAAGATGAAGTTCTAAACTACTGCTGACAACAAACGCCGGTAGAATATGACGTGACATTATCTGAAACATTATAAAAGGCAGACTGTTTGAAAAGGTAAAGGATAATATGCAATTTGATTAATAAATTTAGTATTTCATTTCGTGTAAGACACTATCTCTATGTAATATTAATGAGTAAAATCTCTGCTTGGAACAGTTTTTTTAAAAAACGAAAATGCTTCAATATTAATATCACACATTCTGACCAGGATTTATTTTTTAAATTACAAGTTTGAGAATGCAAAGATTTTGCACTTGGGACATTTTTGTCTCTCAAAGAGCCAGAATTATGTTTGTTCTACAGGATATGCATGAAATCTGAAATTTTCTCTTCCGAGAAATATAAAATTTTTGTTTACAAAATTCGGCTTTTGCTATATATGACATGAATTTATTTAGTCACGCAGGCAATGGCTGGCCTCTATGACCGGTGTAAATATGGTGGTTGTAGATATCAATGTACATAATGTTAACCTTGCAGCAATTAATTTTCATATTCTCTAATTAATGAATGCTTAGATAAACAAAAGGAACATGGCTTATTAGCTGTCGATCAAAAGAACCCACTAGGTAGAGGGGTTGATGCACGCTAAATCTGTCGAAGCTCAAAATCCTGAATAAGCGTAGTGTATAATTTTGGAGAATGGGAGCTCAGGGGTTGTTCTCATAACTTAATCGTGTCTCAAAGTTACGACTAACATCTAGGGTCGTCTTAAGATATGGGCCTCATTCTCGGTGGGAGCCTCGTTTAGTTCTTGTCTTAGTAAAATCATGATTCGGATAACTTGAATGGGGCCAAATATTATTCCGAACTGCATGTCAACTGGTAAAAGTAGCAAGACTATATTATTATGTTATGACCGTTGTCCATGTCTTGGTTGGGCCTAGTACCAAAAACAATCATTCAACTCATTTAATCGAAATGCGGTCATTGGTCGAGTTGGTTTGTGAAATTGCGAGTCGTGGACATTTATTTGTTTCAAATTACCGTTTGTGCGAGTATTTGACAATGCATGTTATATACTGCCCTGTTTTAAAGATTACAGTTAGGGCCTACTTTTGCATTGGTGCCCAGGGCCTCAAAAAGTCTTAAGACATCCCTGTTAACAACCCTTGTATTGCTTCAAAGTGTGAAGTTAATGAACAATAAGTTAAAAGCAAAAAATGATTACATCATAAAATTTGCCAAGAATGAACACATTAACTCTTTATCTACCGCATTATGATTTACTGCAGTTTTTTTTAATGCAATATTTTTTTTTGGATCACTACATTGAAAATTAAGGGATATACATAAACAAAAAATACTCAACTTTGAGAAATTTAATCCGTTAGAGCTAATTAATTAATTAAAGATATTCAACTGTAAAATTAATTATATACTCTGTTCACTTAAAATAAATAGTCAAATCGTTTTCTAAGGTCTTCATTAACACACGAAAAAACTAAGACACTTAAGTTTTGACATTAACTATTTTTTTGGAACAAAAATGATAATCTTCGCAATCCGCGGAAAACGCCGTCAGCTGAAAGCACAATTTCTGCTATAAAACTATTCGCCTTCCCTGCTGAAATACTCATCATAGAACCCGTGCTGCCATATATCTTGAAGGAGTGGATTTCAAAAAATATTCCTGCTAAGTATCGTTAGAATATTCGTAGAAATGGTTATTCTATGTAATTATAAACTGATTGGTACTTATAAGTACCGTCGGTAGATAAAGGGTTAATTATTAGATCTCTAACGTGTGCACGCGCGTAAAGAGAAAAGTTTTTATTTTAATATCAAAAAAAAAAATTTTTATTTAATATTTTCTGGTATACATATTACAAAACATTGCTCCATTTTTGTTAATATAATGTAGTATGAATTTTATTAAATTTCACATGTTAAGCACTGAAAAATTATGTATTTGTTTGTTATTTTTTAGTTTTACGAAGATAAAGTTTGTACATTGTGCGAAAAAATGATCTTGAATTTGCATTCGAATTGTTTGTCTTTTTGAGAAACAAACAAAAAAAAAAAAATAGTTATGGTTAATGATTCAGAAAAAGACAATTTTCTGTCTTCAATTAAAAGACAAAACTTAGCAAAAATCAATTAAATTATTATTAAAGGAGAATATATTTTTGGCAATGAAAATTTGATTGATGTTACATATGAAAGTGAAATATAAAAGGAAAAATTGAGAATTATTTCCATTCATTTTAATTTTTTCAGGGTTTGCAGCTATAGTCTCTGCATTATTTTCAAATCCACACATCGCCAACTTTGCGACATGTCAGATCATCAATAAGTCCCAATATATTTTTATTTTAATTTGTTATTATTTCTTAATACTTTAATAAAATCTGCTTAATTTTTTGAATATGTAGGAGATGTTCTTAACCCCTTCCGTATTTAAACCATAATATACAAAATATAATACATTATCAAATCTTTTTTACCAAAATTCTTTAAGGTATCCGACTACGTTCGGAACCGTGATTTTGAAAAAGCGTATAAATGGATAATATTTATGATATTTAGTGTCACTTAGAATAGAAAATGTATATAAAATTGTTTTAAGAATATTATTACAATAAAAAATTATTTAAGTACAATATTTTGACAAAAAATGAACATAGAATGGCCCATTTTCAAAATATTCTTCTTTTGTGAAAAATGCTTCTATTATAATAATATTTTGCCTGTATTTAGCTCAGACCTCTCTACAGAGACTCTACTAGAATTTTTGAAATATATAACTTAGAAGTGGGTTTATTCATATTTTACGACAACAGAGGGGAGCAATTTTAAGAAAAAAACGCCGATAATTATATATATATTTCAATGGGTTGTAGCTCTGAAAATAATGTGAATTTTTCAAAATTCATAGTTGAGCCTCTGTACAGAGGTCTGAGCTATGTATAGTCAAAATATTATTATAATAGAAGCATTTTTTTCAAAAGGAGAACATTTTGAAGAAAGGTTATTCTAAGTTAATTTTTTGCCAAAATATTGTATTTAAGTAAAAAAATTTTGTCAAAATGTCCTTAAAACAATTTTATACGTGTATTCTAATCTAAGTGACACTAAATATGAAAATTATCCATACCTTAAAGTATTAAAATTTTGCTCGAGTCCTGGAAAATCTATTTTTTAAAGTTGGATGACAGTACTATATAGAAATAATAGCTATTGGTAAGGCTGTGTGTGGAGTAAGCCGTTACTACCTATAAATGCAGTATTGACTGACAGTAGAAGTGCTACTCAATATCTAAAGAAAATTTACGATACATCTGACAAGAATATTATTGTACTTCTCCTTGGACTTGGTCCTAACAAATCCAGTGGATCTTTTCCCACGTTGGGGTTTACGGTAACGATGCTGCATAAAATGGATGTGATCTTCGGAAATCCACTCCCTCTATCAAAGTAAATTACTCTCCTCCCACCAGATCCTAACTGGTATGCTGCTAGTCTATTTCTATTGTGCAGTTAGAAATGAGCATTCGAGACCGATGAGAGGATGCGACGAGGCTTTCCTACTTCAGGGGAATAAATAACAACAGTACTATATATCACCACAAATGGTGTCCCTTGATGTGTCCTAAAGTATGGGACCACTCGTATGATTTATGACACTCGTAAAAGCCTGATATTTAATGTGAAAGCTAAACTGAAAAGAAGTGCATTATATTTATTATAAAAATTGGTGTTATATGTATATGTTTTGCAAAACAGGCAAAATTCTCCATGAAATATTACATGATACAATAATCTTAAATCCACAGCTATTCTTAAAAATAGTAAATCACTTATTGAACAAATGAAAGATAAAAAGATTTATTCAGTTTATAGTTTAGATTCTGAAGATCTTTTTAACTCTATTAATATTGATGATTTGATTAATATACTTGTAAATTTAAATAAAGATAATTTATTTAATAATGTTAATTATGATAGATTTGGTTCACTACTTAGATTTGTACTTGAAAGAGAACTATATTTATCATAAAGGTAACTATTATCTGCAGATTAAAGGTTTGCCACAAGGTGGCCCTGCGAGCAACTGTCTTGCCAATTTATACTTACATTATTTTGAAAGTAGTTACATTAATAATTCTAAATATTATATTTATCGTTATATAGATGACATAATCATTTTTGGCAAACAAGCCAATTTTATACCTAACATTAATTTTTATCCACAATATCTTAATTTAATACAGACAAATAGTAACAACAATGAAGCAAATTTTCTTGACATACATATCAAATTAAAAGATAATGTAATAGTTTCTAATATTTATGATAAAAGAGAAGAATTTAATTTCAATATTATAAAAGTTCCTCATTGGGAGAATAATGTACATGTTTCTATATTCAGAAATATTGCTATTAATTATATACAACGCAATAAATTTCTGGTGTCAAAAGAATCTGAAATATTAAATAACTATAAACAATTTACTAAATATTGCTTAAATCAGAAATACCCAATTAACTTTATTAATAGTTATATAAATAAAGCTATTCAAAATAGTAAGGATTAAAAATTCTGAGGTTGATAATAGTTTATTACTATAAACTTAAATATTTCATAGGTATAATTATCTCCATAATCTAATATTAGATAAAATTACTTATTATTTTATTCATTCTTACTCTAATGTCATTTAAGTTATGCTATAAATTGTAACTCATTAATTTTTATTTCCATTCTTTTTATACTTTTGTTAAGTGCTACATTTCAGCCATTCACATGATTTAAATCTGTATTAGGGTCCAGAATCTGGCAATAACTTATTTATTGCACTCAGATTTAGCGCGGGCTTTGCATTTGTAAGTGCAATTTTTAGGTAAGTTACCTCTATCTTGTAATGGATTTAGATATTCCTATCCATTACTTTTAATAGGTTTTTGCTCAGTATTATTTACACAAAGGGGGAAGGTTGGCTGGCCAAAAAACATGTTCAACCCCACTTTTATATAAATTATTTTATATATTAGCTGTCCTAAATCAGCAATGTTTATAATACTGCAGCATCCATTTTATAATTTTTAATCTCGGTTACTCATATGTCCTTCATTGTGTGATTTTCCTACCGTCTATGTGTTTTTAAAACATTTAATATTTATGAGATATATATAATAATCCATATAATTTTATGGGAAATGTCTTATTTTTCTCAAATGATATTAATCAATCGATTTAACATTATAAAGGATGTCACTAAGCACAGAAATTAGTTACACTACTTAATTGTTAATTATTTCATTAATTCACATGTGACTTATTTTCCTGCAGTAATTCATTCTCTTAAACTGTAAGATATATTAAAATAAAATGGTAATAGATACTGATATTGTGTGTGGGTGTTGTTCAAATAATACTTGAATTCCAGTTGAACTTTTCCTGGATTTATTAGTAACACAATAAACTTAAATAAAACAACATTTTAATAATCTTACAAAAATTAAACCCTCAAGTTAAACTATTAGACTGAAAATAATGAAGATAAAAATCCTAGAAAAATGGCACGCCTAGTTATGCCGAAGCCAAATTCAAGATTTTAAACAGAAAATATCCCAGATAAAAACAACAGCACCCAGACACGCTGACGCAGACAGGATCTCCTACATATGGTTTTCGTCGTGATAGACCCCACGTGGGTCTGAGCGCGGTGACAGCGCCCACACAGGGGACCATAATTCACAACATAGATCACTTCATTTTATTTTTACAGCGTAAGTTCTTTGCAATTTGATTACCTGTTATATTTATGTTACTTTTTCAAACATTTTCTAATCTATACTGTATTTACTCGAATCTAAGCCGCACTATTTTTCTAGTGTTTATGCTACTGACAATTGGGTGCGGCTTAGAATCGAAGGAAAAACATTTGTTGGATAGGGAAAATTGTGTTTAAGCCTTTACAAAAGAAAAAGAAATGTAAGAGTAATTTCTGGCCATTTGCATCGAGGACTTATCCCATTCCGTAGTTTATCTCCAGTATTTAGTCTATCCTAAACATCGTTGTGTTCTTTTATATTTAATTTTTTTTTTGCGCTTTCTTTTAATTATCTAAACATCAAAGATATCGGTAATAGCATCAGACGAGTTCACTATGACTCAAGTATAAAAAGGAAGGTAATTTTATTTGCAGAAAACAGAGCAGCAGCCACTAAAAATTTGACTCTGATGAAACAATTATACGTCGGTTGCGTAAACAAAATATGATTTTTGCTAGTAAATGTACAACAGTCTTTAATGATTCGTTTACATTCTTCTCTTATGCATTCGCTTAAAAAAAAATGTTATATTGAAAATTCACTGGATGGCACGGAAGAAGACTCCGTGTGAGAAAATGGAGATGCCGTCACCGACATCAATTCCGAAGTCAGGTGTAACACACAGAATGACAAATCATTTTCGAAACGTGATACTGACGGTTAGAGTAATTATATGTTCATGAATGTATTTGAAATGTTTCACAATACTGGTAATATAGATTAATTATTAACGTCTTACATTATATTGCTCATTAAATATTTTTAAAAAAATGTCTTAAGTTACGGATATTGATGAACCTTTTACACAATTTTTTATCTTTTCTCAAAAACGTGTAGAGAATTGGGGGTGCGGCTTAGAATCGAGTAAATATGGTATACTTATATTTCACAGTATGTCAAAACATATTTAAGATTAGCGCTGGATCTCAGCCTACTGCGGCGCCATCTGTGGGGTCACGCGTGCATGATTACATTAAACTATCTGCCGATGATACATTACTAAAACTTCAATGTATTTGTTCATTATCTCAAACGAAATGGATGTTTCTTACAGATGTGGAATTTTTTCATGCTGAATTTTCAAGATAAAACAAAGAACTGTAATTAATTTTCATTCAAAAGTCTCTGAAATGTGTCATTTAATGAAACAAATTTACGGTGAATTTTATTTAAGTAGATCTAATGTTTTCTTTAAGGCTATCTTCGGCTAATGTTAAAGAATAGGGGCCGAATTCGAAATATTTTTTCAGATATAAAAGTACTCACAAACATTAATATTATATTCTGGCTACACTATCCTGTATAGAATCACTTATTTTATCATACTACTTAATTTTATCCGAGTTGACACATTTTTTTTTTTATAAAATGTGTTTTTCAATTTGTTTTCTATACCGTAATGCTAAATGAGCTATCCCTTCACATATTAAAAGGAAAAACTAATTATTTATGAAATATTTTGAAATTTTAAAAACACTATATTATAAACAAATGTGTAAGTTACACTCACAAATTTTTATAAAAATGGAGGCATTTTTTCTGTCCGAAAATGTGCTCCGCGTCAAGTTCACGCTTTCGTACGTATGGCGAAAACAGCCTTATGGCATAAGCATATTTAGACAAGCCAAAAAAAAATTGAGAAAAGTTCCATCAAATATCGAAACGATGCTCATCAAATTCTTCGATAGCAACCAATTAGTTCCGACAGGACAATTAATTACTAACGAATATCTGTTTGTTATAAAGCGTTTGAGGGCCAGAATTCTTTGCCAGACTAAGCTCGAAATAATATTCTTTATTAAAAAATGAAATGCTAAGAAAATTGTAAAAACTACTGTAGGGGGGGGGGGGCACAGAAATAAAATAATAGGTAAGAGTTTTCAGTTATAAATAATAATAGTAACAACTAACACGCGATGACTTTATTGTGCTTATTATTTAATTAAAAATATTTACTTATAGTTGTTATTCTTATTAAATCACACGCAATTTATTTTCTTGTATTAATCCTTCATTAAAACTAAGAAAAATAAATTGTTTAAGTGATTTTTAACATCTCATTTTTTAATATTCTCTCGTTACCATATCGTAATTTTCGTATTTAGTTTATGTTTTACATTTACAATATCTGTAACATGTACTTAAAATTATAGAAAATGACTAAGCTATTGTTCATATTATTATGTGCCCTTTTTTATCATATAGCAATGCTTTTAAGTATTTTGAAGCAATGCATTATGATCTGAATTTTTACTTCAGAATCATGAATTCATTCAGGAAGAGTTATTTTCCATGTACACTAAGGAAAGTTACATTTCATAGAAATGACAATTACCACATTCACACACACTTTGCTTACTTGGGGTATCGTTGAATTTTTGTAATGTTAGGATTAATAGATAATTTTTAGCCGCTTATAATTCTTTTAAAAGAGAAAATATGAAAAACCTCTCTGTCTTGAGATGCCTACGCATTCTTCGTTTCGTAAATGGTACATCATTGGTAAATCTAACAGTCTATATTTTTTTCTGGTTATATTTTTCATTAAGATAATTTTATTATTATTATTATTATTTTTTTCATTATCAATATTCAATTTCTGAGTTTATTTAATTTTAATAATAATTGGTTTCGAATTTATGGACCATTTTCGATCTAATTAAATTGTTTTGGACAGTATATAAAAAGTTTTTTTTTCTATAGAACTAAATGTGTTTTTTTGGGGGGGGGACCAATGTAATGTGTGTGTGTAAGCAATGAAAACTGTATGTTGAGGATTTTCCTTGAACAGGTCATTTATAGTAGAAATGTATGATTTAAAAAGTTAAAACCAGAGTATATTTTGTCATGGCATGTCACGCAGTCAGTAGACAAACGCAGTAATTGCACACAAGGGAATCTTCTCCCAGAAAAAGAGATATACTGATAGAGAGAAATTGAAATAGAATTTAAAATATAGTGTTAAGCACATGAATTACTAACGTAACAAGCTAATCTATGCATTAAATTTCATGATCACTTTCATTTCAAATTAGTTTTTAAACTGAAATTAAACTCTAATCTGAAATGTTTGGATCACATGTATTGAATGGCTTCTTTACTGCAAATAGAAATGTGAAAAATAAATACCTTATTAAGCAACACAGGATCTACCAGCAAGCGTTGTAACATTCCAGGAGGCATTGTCGAATTCAAAGCAGCATCACTTGCTGCAAATACTGTAAATGTCTTTGAAGTATCTTCGAGAAGTTTTAATAAATTAGGATTTGTCTGGTTTAATAAGTCGATGAAAATGCTGAAAAAAATATGTATTGATAAATTACTTCCGATGTAGAAAAATGTAAGTAAAAAATGTTTTTAAAAATAATTCGGCTTTATCTATGATCTTTTTGATAATTGGTTTCACTCGTATGATTTTCCATTTTATGTTTGAATCCGAAGAATTGTTAACTTCAACGAACTGTAATAACCTTTTAAGGACGTAAAAGATTTAGAGCAGCGATACTCAACCTGCGGCCCACCGGGCCTTTTTAAGTGGCCCGGTCATGGCCCATTGCTCTGAGAAATTCATTTATTTATGAAAATTGGATCGGAAATTCTTTGTTAAAAAAATCAAATATATCAATTTTGCTGTCGATGTCGTATGGGTGTGAATTAATATTTTTTTTTCCTGATTAGTAGTAATAAACAACAATGGAGTAGCGACCATTTTATGTGTGGAACTAATTTTTAACCATCTTTCATATCTTGCAAGCGAAAAATATTCGAAGAAAATATATCATTTCAAGACGATTGGGAAGTTGACTATTTTATAATGAAAAACAAACGTGGATCAGTCATTGTTTGATTTGTCACGAAAGTGTTGTATTTAAAAAACATCAATAAACAGGCATCATTCAACGGCACTTCTCCTCGAAGATCTCTTTCAAGAGGTCATAAATAGGCTTTCTCTTGAATAATCTTTACAACAGCAACAAAATGTTTTGTCAGTGGTAATATCACAGCGGTAACAAAGACATTCTATGAAGTTTTTTATATTATTGATTATCATATGAAACCGTTTGCTGATGCACAAATTGTGAATTGATTGATTGAATATTAACGTCGCACTCTTCAGCTACTCGAGGGCTTTTGGCGACGGACCACGTAATTTTGAACCATGGTCAAGTGACGTGGGTGACACCTGAGCTGGCACCCCCCTCTCCTAACTACCACACGACACCAACGGGACGACGTTTCAGCTCTTTACAGATTTAACGTGTATCGTTGCCCTACACGGCGGATTTTTAGTGGTACTGGGCTCGAACTCGTGACAAGACCGGCCATGATCCGATACCTTGACCACTCGGCTACCGCGGCCCGCAATATACTGGGAGCAATGAGAAATAAAAATTCATTCAGCTGTTTGCTAAAGGAGTCCAGGCATCTAGCTATTCTTTTTATTCATCCACTCAAGTTCAAATACATTTTTTAAAACTTGTAGTGGGTGACTTGATGTTAATACCGTTTTTTTCAAATATTAAATTCATTAATTAAATTTAATTAATGAATACATAGTAACAAACAAAAATGATAGTTCAACACCATATATAAAAAGGAAAATTGTTCGCTGTGTCCCTGTAGCGCACTGGATAGCGCGTTGGACTTTTAATCTAAAGGTCGTGAGTTCGAATCCTACCTGGGATGGCCTAATTTTTGAGAATGTGATTTATGAAGGAATAAATAGTAACAAACAAAAGTGTGTGTGTAATAGTTCAACACCATATATAGAATAGAAAATCGCTTTCCATTTTGCCGCTTAATATTGTGATTCTGTCATGTATATACATATTTATATTAATTGTAATTATGTAATAAAAAGTAACAAAAATAAAAACTTTCTTTGTTGACCTAAGTAGGAATTGACTTAAATTTTTTTATTTATATTACTTGTTTATTCTTAAGATAGTAATAACTTGATATATTATATCATAAATACTATAATATTCCAGATGTAGCATCAATCCTAATAAGGTTTTTCGTTTGAGAAATTTTCTTTGTTGATTTAGAAGTGGAGTGATAAATAATTAACACATAGTTTGAGAAGCATTTAAAGAAATAAAATCTAAAATTTATCTTATTAACAATTTAAATACAGGGTGTCCCTGAATGCCGTGTACAAACTTGGAGGGGAGATAGAGAACATCTAGCCATAATTATACACAGGAAAGCATAAGCGGAAACGTAACGAGATAGAGACACAAAGACAGTACACAGAATGTAATGTAAAATGCTTTATTACAAAAACAATAAATAAAAAGTATGACATAAAAGCATCACAGAAGAAATTGCGGCCATAGTCATGTATACACGCGCGACATGGATTGGCTGACATGTTCGAAAATACCGTGCTTTCACGGATCATAGCAGCAGCGATGGATATTCGTGCCACCAGGTCCATTTCAGAATTGACGGGCGTGTCGTACACATGACTCCCTAGAGAAAAAAATCCAGAGGAGATAAATCAGGAGATCTGGGAGGCTAAGCGAGGGGACCACCACGCCCAATTCAACTGTTTGAAAACGTCCGGTCGAAATGGTCGCGTTCACATCTTCCATAATAAAATAGTGTCCCGTCCTGTTCAATCCCCATGCGGCGCCGAACAGGTGCGGGGACATCATTAAGCAGTTCCGGAAGTAACTCCTATAGAAAGATGAGATGCTTGTCAGGGTCCAGTCGAGGCGGTAAGATGAATGGATTGAGTAAACTGTACCCCCTACCCCGATATTCGTCCACACATTAACAGTGAAACGTTGTTGTGCGGCACGTGGTCGAGTGCTGTGTAGGTTATTTAAGGCCCACATGTGCGCGCTGTGCGTATTGAACACCCCTTCACGTGAAAAGACTGCTTCATTTCAAAACAACACAGAACTGGCAAAGTGCATGTCTGCCGTACTTTGGTTAACAATCACTGTGCAAATGCGACACGTCGTGGATGATCATCTGGCTGTAATAACTGCACCCTCTGTACATGAAACGAATGTAAGGCTTTGCCCTGCAGTACACGATGGACAGTTGTTCGAGATCTTCCGGTTGCAACGGTAAGCACCTGCACACTAGAACCGGGAACTTGGTTCACAGCGTGCAACACATCCTCTTCAAATATGGGTGTTCTTGATGTTCCCGGCCACCTAGTACTTTCAGTCATGCCTCTGAAAGACTCATGTTCCACCAGGTTCTGATACACCAGAGCGAACGTTTGATGATTCGGTTGCCGCTTCGTTGGATATCTTTCCCCATACAATCGAACAACAGCACTTCCATTTCCGTTGGCTACGCCGTAGATGAAATGTATATCCGCTAACTCGGCGTTCGTATAACGATTCATGTTCATTAGTCCAGTCATATTAGTCAAAAATAAGGGTCAACTACGGAATGAGAGATAATAAGCTGAAAACTCGCATAGACCTTTATTTTGGCACTCTAAATGTTGTCTCAAAAGTCTCATAAAATCTCGTGTCCGCGTCTTAAAATATTTGAGGTCAAAGGTAAAAAAATCGGTTTTTTTTTTTTTTTTTTGTAAATATGTAGTTTTCTATAGATTAATGCTATTTATATTTAATATAAATATTGTACAGAATAAAATTTTCTATAACCTTCGTTTGGAACATTTTATATACATCAAACCATTTTTGAGATAGAAGGCGTTGAACGCGCAGCGCTTAGCTATCTACAGGATAATACAAGGTCAACCGTTAGTCACATGACATAATACGCCGTATGAAGTCTATATATAAGCCTTAAAAATATACATAGTTGAAAACATTTGGCATTTTTTGTTAATTATTATATTACATTTAGTAATAGTTTTCATTAATCAAGTATATTTTTAATAACCCTCATCTGTTCGTGTAATTAAAAAATAGATAACTGAAATTATAGATTTTAATTATATTTTAATATATGTTAATTACATTTTAAGTGGACAAAAAATGAAGTACAATTTCTTTAAAATGTATAAACCTTCCAATTTGTTTCTTTCTGTACAGAGATAAAAACTGGACCTTCGGACCCCTATTATACGAACATTCTATTTATAGCTAGTTAAAAAACAAATGTTTAGCTGTATAGTAAAGACAGATTTCCTTTTCAACAAACCAGTTTCTACTATCCCCGTTTATTCGTTTGTTTTAAATTGTATTTTGGCAATGACGGACGTAAAATTTTGAGAGTTATGGCTGATTTGTGTTTTATATGCAATGAATCATAATCCCAAGGTGATCCTAGTAATGTAGTGCTTAGTTTAAAAACTTTGAAAGTAGCCAGTATATCGAACGAAATGACGGGCACATTGATTTTTTAAATTCTTCAACCCCCGAGAATGTACATAACGAGTGCCAACATCGCAATGACACATTGAAAACAGCGAACATTTATCAACACCTAGTGTGCTTTGTAAATAAAGAAGTGAAGCGTTTGATTTCAAAAAACTATTTATTTTGTGGTCAAGTAGCTGATGAAGCAGCAGAAACTAAAAGAAAAAAAAGAGAAGTACAGGCGCAAGATCAGTAAAGTGAGTACTCCTGAATTTAAATACAATGTTTTAAAAAAGCAGAACGCGTAGTGATTCTATAAAAGTATTGGTGAACGATCGTATACTTTGCGAGTATGATTTGATTGCTTCTGAAGCAAAATATCATACTCTCTATTACGCTAATTTCGTAAATCGACAACCATCTACTGAAAAGAAGCATCGCCAAGATAATCAAGGCTCAGAAGCTATGGCAGAGAGTTTTAATTACATCGAAAATCACGACGATTCACAATTTACATTGAAAGAGCTCAAAGATGTCCTGACGGGGTATGTACCAGATGATAAAACTATAATTACAAGACTTCAACAAAAGTATTTGACAGATGTAATAATTACGACAAAAGTAAAATCTTTTACAATCATATTTTTTCAGGATACACAAGCTAATATATTATCAAAAGCTTGATATGATAAGAAAAAAGTGATCCCGAAGAAGAACGATTGCGAATTGTAGAAGCTGCAGCAGCTATTATTCGTGAAGATATTCTGTGAAGATATGTCGTTTTAACCAAATCTTATCCACCTCCAAGTAAAATGTTAATCAAGGAAAATCAAGAAATACCAAAAAATATGCCTATTGCATTTCTTAAAGGAAGTCATAATGAAAAACAGAAAAGGAAAAATAGCTAATTCAACAACAAAATGCACGTCAATAAGTCATGCAATAATGGCTACATTACGAGAACGATAATTTTCTACACAGCTACTATTAAGCCTTCCTGTATTTCTTCATAGAAGATATGAATCTGAAAGACTAATAAATGTGCTATATAGCTTGGGATTTGCAGCTTCGTATGGTAATACAGTACAGTTCGAAATTTCAACAGCTTACCATCCACAGCCTCGTAT
>BMAV01011979.1:270177-289566 GCA_019973955.1 Trichonephila inaurata madagascariensis
ATGTTTATATATTGATTTAATCAAAATATTCTGCCTCCTTTTATTTTTGATATCTGTTTAAAATTTAATTTTATGTTATAACTAACTGTACCCAGCTACATGTTGCTGTGGCTCAGTCACTTTAAAAGACTGGTGCACCATAAAGTACGCCATGAGGCTAGCAAAAGTAATAATACACAAGAATTCAAACAAATAAAAGAATTATTGCAACAATCACCAACTCTTAATAACTCACCAAGTTGGCACCCTTGATTTTTATGTGTCGTACACGCTGAATCGGCAACTAGGTGCTTCATTTCATATAATGTCATCAATAGTTTGCGATAATGCGCAAGCACCAAAATAATTTTAAGGTACATTAATAAGTTCATAAAATATTCAAAATATATTATTGAGAGCAATCTTATACTGAAAAAAAATTACTGCATTAATTTGAATCAAAAAGCTGTCTTATACAAATAAAATATACCCAAATTTGATGAAATGGCAAAGCAAAGGTTTAATTTTACAATTATTTTGTGATGTATCGCATTGCTATTGAGCTGTGTCTTTTACGATACTGTTAATTTTGTGTGAGTATTGTTTATTTTTTCATTGTTCTTCATTTAGTTTTTTAATTGTTCTTATTTCTCAGTGCAATTGGTGTGAATTCTGTTCTGTCAATTAATTTTCATTTGAAATCATAGTAAAATTGACCTCTTTGGAGTGATTTGTTCAAGTGGAATGAAATATTGTTTCCTGTTGCATCAGGATTGAGCTATGTTGATTGATTTGCATTTGAAGTTAAATATTTTGTTAGTATTTTTATTTTTTTCATTTTTTTAATGTTTTGCAATTTTATATGTTTTAAATTTAACCTTCATATTTTTAAGTCAATCAGCTTTCAGTGTCTGTTACATATTGAATGTAAATTAATCCTTAATTATTTTTTATAAATTGCATTGCTATTGTGTGAGCTGTGTCTTTAACGATGGTGCTGATTTTGTGCAAGTATATCATAAAAGTCCAAATGTCTCAATTTTTCTGTGGATCATGCAAAATTTTTTATGTACCATTAATTTTTGACTGCTGCTCTAGAACACACAAAGGAATTTGTATATTAGCACCATCGTAACAAAATTGGTCCCATGCAAATCGCACCTTAATTTCGAAGCAACAAAGATTCTAACATTTTTTTATATGAAAAAGAATCAATCAGATTTGGGTGGAAAATAGTGTGATTCGCATTGTAGCAATTTAGCTGCAGTGATGCTAATACGCAAGTACCCATACAGCAAATAATAATTGTCCATGTGAAAAGCAGTCTGTGTCTAGATATAAGCCACTCTGTTATAAAGATAGTCCCTTAAATTTGTTTATAACAGTTGCTAATGCTAAATGAATTGTGAATCACAAGAATTATCAATAATTATCAACACATCATCATCCATCTTTTGCTACGAAATCCATGTTTATACTTGAAATTTCCTTGCATATTCTACTGAAAATTTCTTCAGCCCTTCACACATGTATGGTTTATGTTTCTCCTCTAACTTTGTTGGAAACGAAGGAAAGCAGGCACATTCAATATATGATTGCATACAATGCACAAATTTGATTTTGTTGTCACATGTTGCTCATGTCATTGATGATACTTCCCAGTGTTAATGACATTTTGAATATAGGCAGTCACCTTAATTATTTTTTTTCTACATTGCATTGTTAGTAAACTGTCTTTTACTATAGAGTTAATTTTATATGAGTACTAGCTGGATGGCACTGCGTTGCACGGGCTTCTTAAAGTGTACAGTCTTATACCTTGGAAGATTCCCCTTCCTTTTCAGTATCAGCACTTCCTGGTGTGTGTGCGATTTCTATATATGTCATTAAAATACTCTTTTTCGAGGTTTCTTCCACATCTTTATCCTGTCGGGCGGGTCTGTTTTCTCGCCACAGCTTTTTCCGTGGGTACAATTTTATCTCCATGGACAGTTTCCCTTTCTCTCTGGACACCAGTACTTCTCTGTGTGTGTGTGTGTGTGTGTTACTGAGCGATGTGTGAGTGATTTCTACATTTATCTCATTTAAATCCCCTTTTCAGAAATTTCTTCCAATTCTTCTCTTTGTCAGACAGGTTTCATTTCCATCCGTTCAGCCCAGCGTTGCATGGGTTTTTTCAAGTAAATAACCCCCCCTTTTCACCTAGGGTAAAGATCTTTTTATTTTTTCAAATTTCTATTTTCGATTAAAAATTTACAAAGCTAATTCAGTTTTGTTCTCAAGAAAACAGACATTGTACGAATTTATTATTAAATGAATAATTTAGTAATAAATAATAAAACACAATATAACTTTGATTCTCAAAAAAATATATTAATTTGCATCAATTTTGGTTAAATAACGAATAAAAAAAATATGAAGTTATGAATACGTTAGCTATGAAACTACTGCTTTTATCTGGATGTTTGATTTTTCGATTAAATATATGTAACTGTGAAAAAAGAACGACGGGAGGGGGAGCCTAAAAATTTGTTTACATTCCTTGTATAAAAAAAGATTTAAAAGGAAATAGTACTATTTAATAAAAACAGGGCAGCATTTTCCTATATTTTAAGGTTTTTTCAGTAAATTATTTCTCTAAAAGAAAACTATCAGTTGCGATGTATTATTAAAAACTAAGAGATCATATATTAATTATTTTACAATGAATACTTTCTTAAAATTCAAACTAATAAATTGGATTTGAAAAATTACTGCAAAATTCATTAAATTTACTCTCATTATAAAAGAAAAAACATTCAAAAAGAAAACATCATTTTCTGACAGAAAAATCTTTTATCTTCTTATGTACTCTCCGTAAGTGTTTTGTCCGCATGTGCGCTATAAGCGCTCAAACTCGTGAGTTCTGAGGTAGCTTTCCCTTAATTAACTATTACTGGCGATTTTTCCAATTTTTTTCGTTGTATTTTTACGGCTCCCCAGACGGAAAAAATACATCTTTAAAAATATTTTATGTATAAAGAAAGCAGAACTTTTTTTTTAAAGAAAAAATTCCAAAAACTTTTGAAGTTTTGCATTATTTTGTTTCAAATTAACTTGGCAGCGTTGGAAAAGGTTAAAAAAATGTACCAATCTGCTTGAAAATTATTTTTACCTTTTTTTAGGAATTTAAATTAAAAAATTTAAAACATTGTAGAAATTGAGATTTTAATTATATATTTTAAGTTAATCACATGTTTAAAAGCATTTATTTTTTAAACAAAGTTAATTATTACAATCATTAGAACACAACGCCATGAAATTCCATTTTGACTGAAAACTGATTTTTGACGCCATCTTTTGTCATTGTTGTAACAATAACAGTGTTACTACAATGCAGGCAAATCAAAGTTGGCGCCCAAAACTAGTAATTAAAACTGGTTTTAATTAATATATTTTTAACTTATTGCGATGTTGGACGGAATTGTGAACCTAAACCATTCTCGAATCCACTTGAACCTACACAAAATTTTCATCAAAATTGGTCCAGCCGTTTAGGAGGAGTTTAGTCACATACGCACGCACAGCAGATTTTTATATATAAAGATCATTTCAAAAGATATTAATTAAAAATGCTAAAAAGCATTATTCGTCTGCATTTTTGTAACAATAAAGACCCGGTTTGGCCAGTTTGGCTGAAAATCGATTTTCGACGCCAACTTACGTCTTTTTTTTATAACAATAACGTTGTTACAACAATGCAGGTGGATGTTGAGTTGTATGTTTTGAATGTTTTAATTAATATCTTTTTAACTAATTGCGATATCGAAACGAATTGTGAATCTAAACCATTCTCGAATCCACTTGAACCCACACAAAAAATTTCAATAAAATCGGTCCAGCCGCTTAGGAGGAGTTTAGTCACATGCACACGCACAGAAGATTTTTATATATAAAGATAGCTAATTTTTTTCCCATTATTTATCATTTAGTTTTTCCTCTTCACATTTCTCAGAAAAGTTGGCAGGAAATGAACTCTCCCACACAATTAATTTTCATTTGAATTCAAATTATATAGTAAAATTGTCCTCTTCAGAGTGATTTGTTGGAGTGGAATGAAATATTCTGTTTCTCATTGCGTTGGAATTGAGCTGTGTTGATTGATGTACATTTGAAGTTAAATATTTCATTAGAAAGAGTATTTTTTTATTCTGCCCTTTCTTTTTGTTTCCTTATTTTCAGCGTTTTGAAATTTTATTTTAACTTTTATTTTTCTTTTTAAGTGCAGTCAATTGGCTTCAGTACATAAAAATAGCGCTCTGTAAGAACTCAAATTTAGGTTGTCGTATTCGCTAGGCAAAAGTAGTGCAACGAGTACATAGCAAATGAGAAAAAGAAACGAAGACATGTACTGAGGACGCAGCAAAGCAATATGCAGCCAGACTTGAGGATGCATATTTGCGAGCACAGCATTTGCTTTTTATAACATCATGTGTGCTCCGTTCTTGACAAAAGGAATACAATAGGTTATGAATGGCTGAAAGATATCAACAAGAAACAGCATTTCATCGTCAAACATGACTTAGTGGCGAGTAATCTCACAGTAACAGTCACATTGCATTCCAGTGCGACCCAGCAGCAGATTATTGGTTGAGTCAGCGTGTTCTCATCAGCGCAATTACTGAAGTGTGTCATTATTACAAGACTCTGAAATTTAAGGGAGAAACAAAAGGAATGTTTTGCACCACTGGAAAAATTAAACTGCCTCAACTTGGAGAACCACCAGAGCCATTAAAAACTTTGTTTGCCAGATATACTGCAGAATCAAAACATTTCCTAAATACAATTCATGTTTCCAAACTAATCCTTTGCCCTTGAGGAATTTAGAGTAGAGCCATTTAAAAATTATTCTCGAGTTTGAGGTCTCCGCTAAGAAGACAATGCAAATAATTTTAGGTTTATAACACAATGATGAAAATAAACCATAATGACTTCAAGTATTTGGTTAGCAAGTTACAAAGGAAATCAGTTAAGGAAAGTTTTGTGTATATATATTTTGCCGCCTAGCTGATTTAGTAGTTAGTGATGCTGACTGCTGTGTCGTAGGTCGTGGGTTGAAATCCTGGAGAAAGCATTGATGTTTGTAAATGTATCATGTCTTTGCGGCATGGGGATACTCTGAATAGCCATCGAGCTGCAAGTCCTCTTGTGAGATTGGTGGAAGGGGAAGAGAAGTGGGAGGCCCTGACCACCTCCGGATGTTCTTCCTCAAAATTGGGGTCGAACCAAGGCAAATTGTACTGTCACCTGTATGATGCTCAAAGCTACAGCTAACAACAGGCATACATCTTAGCCCTATGCCACGATGAATTTCGTGGACCTCGATCTGACACTGTCAGACAAGTGGCATTAGAAACAACAGCAACATTTATAATTTTTTTTTTTTTAGAAAAATCATACCTGAAATGAAAATGTTTAAACATACTAAAATATGTGCTTTCTCTTTTCTTTCTTTTTAACCACATTAAGCCACAGCAGCCTGTTTCAGGGGACAGCTAGTTTTCAATAAATTCATAATATTAATGCTCTGTGAACTAACAGTTTGTCTTTGAAAAAACTAATTAATATATTTAAAAAAAAATTCACTTCAGTATAAATATAAATGTCTAATTAATATACAATAAAAATTGAGTATTTATGTTTAATAGTTTCTGAAAAGGTATCAGATGACGCATCAAATGTGATGTTTGTTGTCTTTGCGAGAAGCTTGTTACATACATAAAAATACATAAACTTCATGTTTAAAAACAGTTTTATTTTGGTTGTTTTAGAAATCATTTGTCCAGTTAAGAGTAACTTTTGAAGTTTAAAACTTAGAATCTGTCTGCAACAACAAAACCTAATGGAAAATTTACAAAAACCCAATAAAAACTTTCAAAATGTCGTATAATCAGGTATTTTTAAATACCATCTCAAATTTATACCAAAACCATATTGATACATTTTCACATTATATTTATGATGCTTTATATTCAAATTTGATATCTGTAATACATGAAAGCTACTAATTCTTCAAAAATTGATACAAAATTGAGAAAAGTGATGTAATACTAGAAATTATCTCGTAAAAAAAACTGAAAAATGCTATTCTGGGCAATTTAAGACATTTTTTATTCACTATTTTATGCAAAATAAATTGCAAAGATGCTAATGTTTAATAAAATGGGACAAATACATGCTGTAATTCATTATTTTTGTGATGAAGTCACACTTTATAGTAAAAATTTAATTTTCTCAGATATGATGTTTTTAAAACTGCACGCATCTTTTAATCAGAATATAATGTATGTTTGCACATGAAATTTTTTTCCTCATGTTACTGATATGTAACTATATATATTCATGCGAGTATTTTTGGGATTTTCCCAAAATATTTGACTGAAATCCATATATCGTGACAAAAAATGTCAATTTCTTAAAAGTCATAGTGATATTTTTATGTTACATGTTTTTGAGGAAACTAAACAATATATATATATATATATATATTAAATATTTCACTTCATTGCAAATACTAATGTTTATTTATTGTTCAGACATGCTTTTAAGCTTTAATATTCAAAGGTATTACAATAAATGGTAACTAATTATAACTCAGATGTGTAATGCTTTTTGTCGTTGCGAGAAGCTTGTTACATGCATAAAAATACACAAATTTCATGTTTAAAAACATAAAAACAGTTTTATTTTTGACTTTTTTAGAAATCTTTTGTACAGTTTAGGGAAAATTTTGAATTTTGAAACTTATAGAAATTGTGTTTGCATGTGAACATACAAATCCATAATGAAACCTTTCGCAATGTAGTAAAATCACATATTACCAAACCATTACTTTTACATATAGATACATGTTTACATAATATTTATGATGTTTTAAAGCCAAATTTTTGATATTTGTAATGCATTGAAGCTAAAAATTCTTCACAGATTGATACATAATTTGAGAAAATTGATGCAAATGGTAAAAAAAAATCTCGTTGAATAAAAACTGAAAAATACTATATATGTATTTTCTGAACATTTTAAGATTTTTTTGTTTCCTATTTTATGCTAAGAAAATTAAGAAGATACTAATGTTTAATAAAACACGACAAATACATGTTGTAATTCATTATTTTTGTGATGAAGTTCCTTTTTACATTAAAAATGCAATTTTCTCAAAATGATTGTTTTCAGTAATAGTAAAAAAAACGACGATCTTCAAAAATTTCAAAGTGATACTTTTACGATGAATTTTTTTGAAAAAAGTAAATATTATATTTGAAACATTTACCATTATTTAAATAAAAAATGCCTAATTAATATACAGGCAAAATTTGAAGTTTTTATATTTAACATTTTCTGAGAAACAGGTTCCTAAATTGGCTCAATTGAACATTGTCGGTATGGAGGGTACCGACTACCCTATATTTTTAGCATGTTATTTTAATAAACTGAAATAGAAGAGTATCTTTTTAAAGTAACATTTTCTTGGTATTTTGCAAATCACTTTACTGTATAGAAAATGAACAGGCAATACTTACGCGCAGGAGAGATGCTGCGGCGATGCCGGAAAAAGCAAGGAAATCGATCTAAAAAGAAAACAGATCCATAAACAATGCTATTGCTAATGTGATTATTTTGTATATGGGTAAAAATTGAAGTATTGATTTTTTTAAATGATTTTTTACTTAATATGTTTTTATGATAATTTCTTAATTATTTTTGAATTTTAGTTAGTAACTTTTTCATTATAATTTTTCAAGTTCTTTTTAATTTTAATTAATATCTTTTTAAACCCTATTATATAAACTGTAAATTTAGGATATCTATGTAATGTTATTGCAACTGATGTAGTGTAGTATTCGTTTTTCTTTCATTAGTAATAAAAATAAATAAGAAACTACAAAAGAATATTGACCTAAATTAAACGATGTGAAAATTGGTTTATTAATTGAAACAAAGACAATATTACTTATGTAGTATTTAATATACTTTTACAGGACTAAGATCACACACATAATTGTGAAAAACAATTATTATATCCAAATATCAGAACACAATTCCCAATATTATATTCAATAACGAATTATTTTATAGTTTGAAAACGAATGCAGTTTTCTTTTAAGACTACTTAAGCTGAATAACCTGCCGTCGTAACAAATGCTATCAATATTATGCATAAATATATTTTGAATTAGAAAAAAATGTTTTCAGTCATATTTAATTGAAGTAGTGTTTTACTGCAGAAAATACATTGGAAAATAACAAAGTAAAAAAATTAGAGCTTTACGGGCATTATAAGTTTTTGCTTTATACCTTTACAAACTTTAAATGCGTTTTTCTCAGACTTTTAATTTTGAAGATGTCAGTATTTTCCTAACTATATAAGGTTTTTTTTTTTTTTCTTTTAAAGATTGGACCTAAAAATTTTTATTTTTTAAACCCACTCCCAAACGTATGCTCTATAAAAGTTTGTATGTAAAACTGCTATCTAAGAACTACTACGGTGCTTAGCTGAAATCAACTTTAATTTGCCATTTCTGAATCCAAACTCATTCACATTCAAATTGAGCTCAGTTAAAACTGTATCAAAATAGTTAATACTGTACAAAACAACGAGAGGTTCTCGCGCGTGTCTATTTGCATTTGCTTTCTTCACTGAGCTAGCAGGCTGACCGGCGGGCCCGCTTTTCCGCTTAGGCACGCTGGGCACATGCCTAGGGCGCAAAAGATTAGGGGGCGCAAAAAGTTGGAGGGAGAAGAAAATTAAAATTACAGAGAACGTACAACCCGCCTAGTGTTTATTAAAAACCCAATTATTCTCTTCCATTTTTATATATAAATTATCAAATCTTCGTTTCGCTATTAGCCAAATTATTATGTAAATCACTTGGCTTTTCTTCCCAAATCATATTTTGTTTCATATATACCAGAGTTTCTCAAAGTTGCAATATTCAATCATAATTTTCATCGCGCCCCCCTCATACAATGATAATGTATTGAACTCAATAATACTATACTTTGATGCTAAAACTACGATACTATTTTGACCTCTTAAGCACCCCTGGTGTATATAAACGTCTCTCTAAGCCAAAGCATTTATTTCCCCGGACGTATATATACGTCTTTCCGAAGTTTGATCTTTTCTGTGTACTGCTGTCCATAAAATTATTCCGAAGGCTTTGGAATGTAATGAAAGGACCTTGACAATGTTTGAAAAGGATTTACTTATTTCAGATAATTTTTTTTTTGCTTCTTTATTTCTTCCCTCCCCAATACATTACATACACGCTCTTTATTCCCCCCTCCCCAGTACATCACATATGCACTCTTACGTAGAAAACGTTTGGTATTGAGAAGCGAATCGCGTAACTTTTAATCGGCAGTTAAGAGATTAATTATAAACCGTATAAAATTATCAAGATAAGTGTTAATTTTTGGTTTTATGACAACCCGATAATTAATAAACTTGTTCTTAACTTGGTATTGTTGAATTAATTATGAAATACATTGTGTAGCACTGATACATTTATAAAATAATATATCAATGTAAATGTGTATTTTATTTTTTATTATGCCAGATGGTATTTTTTGTTTGTTTACTTTCAGTACATTTATAATTTTTTAAATAATCTTTTGTTTTCGACTTTTCAATATGCTTTCCCCCCTCGTAGATTTGTCATGCCCCCCAAGGGGGGAGCGCCCCTCAGTTTGAGAAACTCTGATGTATGGACAAGCTCTACTTTGTAAACAACAACATTGAGTGGATCCCACCGGAACTTCCGGTGAAATGTTAATCTATGGGAAAACATCGAAATTCAACTGAGTTTTTCAAAGTTCTAATACAAAAAAAAAGTTTTTGAAACCTTTTTTAACTATATGGATAGAAGATGATCTGTAGATTTCAGATTTAGGATTTTATATTATTTATTTTAGTATCTTTTCTAAAATACCTTGTAAAATTTTTAGCTCATTTAGAGCAAGGTTGATATAATCGCTTGCTTATCGCCTGTTTTGGCGACTAATGGAATGTTTAACAAGTGAAATGTAAATAGTATTAGCTTGCGTGTGGTATATTGGATTTTTTTTTATTATTTATTATCTTTGTTATCACATAAGATTTATTAAAATAATTGTATTAATATATATGTGAATTTTTTTGTTCTTTTTTTGGATATCAAACGAAATGTAATTACAAATATTTCGAAATTTTTTTTAATTGTTTGTGTTTGGTAAAAATTCGCAGTAAAGTTTATAGCCCTAAATCCATTCTATTATGGAAAATTTTTTCATACTAATAGAAAAAATAGCATGATTTAATAGTTATTTTCTAATATAAAATTTCATTTTTGCTGTTCTTAAAAATCTATTTCAAAATTATTATTAGAATATCCGGGTTGTTAGCATTATTCGTTATTTTATTTGTTTAGATTGTATGAAAATCTTTGAACAAAATGTTTCAACGTCATATATTGTATGAATTAAAAATTTCAATAAAATTTTTCTATTTTATATGCAATTTATTGTGTTGTAAAAATAAGATTTATATTTTCATCAAAGGATAAATCTTAATAATTAATCAAAAACTTTATTGTTAACTAACTCAGGATTTAAGAGTTTTCTACAAGTTTGAATTGTATTTTGGATCAGTACAGTATTGATAAATCATACTTTTATATGTACTATTATTGTAAAAATTTATAAGTAATTCAATAAGTTCAAAATACATTTAAAGCAAAGGATAATTAAAAGGAATTTCTAAAAACGATTACACCTTTTCTAATGATATTTTCCCTTAATATTGTATAACAATAACTATAAATTGTAAACGAAAATTTTTAAAAAGTTAAAAATCAAAAGATGAATTTTCTTAATTTGCATATATTTTTTCAATGGTTTGGAATCATTACTACATTATAAAACAAATATTATTACCTTTACTTTCAATATGTTGGAATCACTTAAGAAATAAAAATTCATTCAAGGCATAAAAGAAGAAATACTTATATAAGAATGTATATTTATGGAAATGAAAAATTCAAAGTTACCTACAAAAATGAGAATTAAAATTTGAACTTATGATCGATAAAAATGTTACCATAATATATATACTCTTGTCAAGGAAAAAAATACTCTTTCACTATAAGGGAATTCGTAATCAGAAGCTTTCATATTAACTAATATTCTATGTACACTGGCTGCTTGTGAAAATACATTTCAGTATTACTATTAGACGTATATCAAGATTAATATGATATTCATTATTTTTTTTCAATTGTTTAGTTTACATGTGATGAATTTTCAATTTAAATAAATATTTTATGCAACAATATTTTTAAAGATATTTATTACTTTACTCATTTAAAAGCATGGCTTATCTTTATTCCTAAATTTAAATAGTAGGAATTTCAAAGATTTAGGAGATTCGCAGTTTCTAATTATTCTCAGAATAACTGTATATTTTAAAAATAATTCAATATGTTCCAGATCTTTCTTGCAACTAGGCATTTAAACTCGCTGTTCTTTGAAATTGTCCCATTCTACTTGTTTGCATGTATCTCTGTTATACTTAAAATTAGCATTATTTTAGATTACAAGAAGTTTTTTCTCATATTGCAGTATTTCTGACATCTGCTGACAAAGCTATTTATTGTCAAGTTATAGAATATGTTGAAAATTATTGGAAATCATAAAAACCAATTCTTTTTTATCAATTTTTCAAAAATTTGTTTCGCTAGAAATTTTTTAAAGTTTTAGCGTAGGCTCTAAAAAATTAAATTTATTCCTGTATATTGTTATATAATTCCAATGTTTATATAATTTTTTCGAGTTAGAATTCCTCCAAGAGAGGCTGCAAAGAAAGTTATTTAAATGAAAAGTTGTGAGGTGATTGTGGGAAGAACACTCTGAGTAGTGTCAATGAACCTACTCTCTTGTACTGTTAAAAGAGTATCAGTAGTACACATTTAATTAAAGTCATTATTTTTATAATGCTTGATTCAATCCTTTGAACTCTATCAATGGCAAATCCTTTATAAAATATCGAGATTTAATTTTGTTATTGTATGTATATATGAATAGATTTCTAGATATAAAAAAAATTTCAAAACATTTCAGCGAAATTCATTTGATCATCTTAGATAAAATAATGTAGACAAAGGTAAATACAGTAAACTAAGGTTATATAATGTTAACAACCGTTTTAAACAGTAAAATGACATTTGTACATTTTTTTTATTTCAGCTGCAAAAAGCTTGTTTGTTGAGTCAAAACATCCACCTAGCATTGGATCCTCCCATTTTATGGTGAGTGGTCTACCATTGGAAATTTAAAAAAAAAAGCTTATTTGCCATTATTTGAACTATTCATTTATTATTTAAGCTGCATATATTTGTTATTGTTTGAATTACACAATTCGTATTTAGAACTACTTGAATTGTACAATTTGTAGTCATTTTAACCATGCAGGGTTTATTGTAACAATTTAAATATTATAGTGTGTGTTTACCTGCATAAAAAGTGTCCATTTGCAATCATTTGATTAACACATAATTGTTAACTATTAACTAACTGTGTTACTATTTATATATAAGCTAGATGTTTTTCTATTTCTAATTGTTTGAATTACATAATGTTCATTTGTAATTATTTGAGTTACACAGTGTTTATTTTCATATACCTATACTACAAAAGAATTATTTGAAATTTTTTAAATTCAAATATAATGGTGCAATTATAGAATTAATTTAAATGACAACTCAAATATATACATTCATATTAATTCAAATTATTAAATATTCAATTATTTGAGTTAATTAAGATCAAAATAAAAAGCAAGAACTCTTGCATATTATCTTATATTTCATATAATGCTAAGTAAAGTTATTATTTAGAACAATATTTTTTTTTTATGTTTCCAGAATTTAAAATTAAAAAGGAGATAAATTTTCCATAATATTAAAGGCGTTATCCTGTTGAAATGACTCAACTAAAATTTCATTTTAATAAAAATCAGGATATATTACTAATAGAACAAGAACTGATTGAACTATTAACAGATTCTGAGTTAAAATGCAGGTATGAATTAGAAAATTTTAAGTTTTGGATAAAAATTTACACAAAATATCTTCAAACTTCAGCAAAAGCTGTGAAAGGTTTTCAGTACAACATATTTGTGTAAAAAGTCTAACATAAGTCAGAAAAAAGCACAACACAGAAATAAATTGGATGATTAACATGAAAAATAAACACGCACATTTTCAAACAACAATTAGAACCCGATTTTAATTTTTTTCCAAAACAACATTGGTCTTTGGTATGCAGCTTTGAACTACATTGGACGTCAATCCTAATTCCTTCAATTTATGGAAAAGATTTCTGCAAGAAAAATTTTTTAAAAGTAAAGTTTATAAAAATAAATATTAATTAGCCAAAAAATTCATGATGCACAATTTAACTTTAGAATAAATTGAAAACAAATCAACTGATATTCTTCAGTTTAACAAATATGCATGAATTAAATAAATATGTGCAAATTAGTACAATTACTTAGATTACTTTACGATATTAATAAAATTTGAATATACCAAACAAGTGAGCTTTGAGTGTTTTTCTACTTTTCATGTCAGTTCATGAAGCTTGAAGAACCTTGTTCACCCATACAGGTGAATATTCATGGGACATAATCAGGACATAATCAGGATTATATGATGCTTTTAATCCTTCTTAATGTATCTGCAAAATTTCAGAGTTGTATCTATATTTTTTATTCAGTTATTTATCCATTTTTGCTGCATGTCAGTAGACTAAACAAAGCTTCCACGCCCACTTTTCAGATCGTCTGCTAGAAAAGAGCCTGATAAATAAGGAACTAATTTTTTTTTACTCCACGCTGATTAGTGTTTAAACTGAAATGAAATAATTGTTTTGTTTTGATTATATGAGAGTTATTCTACTGCGTTTTCTTTGAAGTTCTGTTCCTACAAATTTAACTATATTTTTGTACTCTGTGTTCTGAAGAGTAAGAAAAGTTGCTTTACGACAAGGAATTTGGTGATTTCTCCAAAAAGTTTAAAAGTTAACATGCCTAGGCCTAAAAAACGTACTAAATCTACCACAACGAAAGATTTGAAGAGGTGGTTTTCAGATGCTAAGACAAGTTCAGAAGTTTCTCAAAACACTAACTTGAGGTGTGCAAAACTTGAAGAAGAATGCAATACTTTTTCTCGTTTGGATGAAAAATATACTGGTATATCCAGATCTCTAACATACGTCATTATTGATAAAAATGCATTAACAAATCTTTTTAAAAATACTCTATGTAATACTTGCAAAAATGCTTCTTTGCGAGTAAATTTTGGAAGAGCCTATGGATTTTGTGAATATATTAAGGCTTTTAAAATTATGGAAAAAAAGAGTATGAATATTTGTGTACATGTTGTTTATTATAGTAGTATAGAACTATGCATGAAATAAACTCTAAAATGTGTATGTAATTTTTTAAAAAATTGTTAAGATAATGTTTTATGAAATATTGACCTTTTTGTTTATATATTCATTATACAAGTATATTCTTTTATTCTTGTAAATTTTTTAAAAAAATTGTGGTAAGCAGTTTGAAACAAACTAATTAACATTACATAAAAGTTTCAGGAGGAAAAGTTATTGGAGGAATTTTTTATCATGCTATTTAAGAAATGAAAACTTTAAACTCATTTTTCTCCATGTTGAATTTTTGTACATTCACTGTTATTCAAAACCCTAAGGCTTTTTTGATAATTGAAGTAACGGTTTGAAACTTTTTATACATGTTCTGAAATGTATGTTTTGTAAAACTGTGCATTGAATTAGCTCTAACATGTTTAGTACTTTTTCTAAAAAATTTAAAAAATCAAAATTAATGTTTTTTCGAGAATTTTCGTAAGTTTAACTATAAAAAAATTAGTAAAAAATTAAAGAGCAGTAGCAGAAAAAAACCCATGCACAGTTTTATGTAGTATATTATAAGGTACTTGGAAAAACATTTTTGAAAGAAAAGAAACATATTTAAAAAAGCCTTAGGGGTTTAAAAAATGTTTAAAAAAATTTAAAAACTTTAAATTTTACAAACATTTTGCAACAAATTAAAACTTTTTTGTATGGAATTATTATTAAATATTAACCTTTATAAAATACAATTAAAACCAAATATCAAATATTAAAAATAAAAAAAAAAATTAAAGATGGTACCATATCGCCTTAATTCCTATAGTAATTGATAATGCTTAATTCATGAAATCTGTATTAATAATATTTGACTATGTACAAGAGCAAAATAAATATCTTATAGAAAGGCTTAGTTAAAATTATCATTTCAATTAGTAAATCATCTCACTCATAAAACGATATATTATAAATCATAAAACACAAAGCATTGCATTTATTTTTTTAGCATAATTGATTCAAAGTACACTTAAAATAAGTCTAACAAAACTAGTGTATGTAGATATTTTTTTATTTCTATATATTATATACGTAATTACACCCACTATGCAACACAAAAAAACAACTGAGTTCATACAACAAATATTCGTGTATAATTACAGAAACAGGTTATTTTTTGAATTAAAACATGTCTAATAAAATAAATATAAGTGATTGTGTAAATAATATAACTGAAATTAGTCGAAAACTATTTGATAGTGTCGTGAAAACTGTCACCAAAATTGCTGCCAAGATTACCATAAATAAGAATCGAGCAATGTTTGCAACAAAATACATGGGATTATTTCGAAAAAGCACAACAAAATTTGACTAAAATAATTTTAACACAAACCTGTAATGAAATGCTTGTTAAATAACACAGATTTAGCTCTTAAAAATTCGTAGAGGTTCTAAGAAAAAAAAATCAAAATGCGGAACAGAGTTTCAAGTTTGTTCTTTTTCATGCTGCTCATTTTAAAAGGCTAAAATATTTGCTAAAGAAATGTAAGGAAAATTAAAATTACTACCCTTTAAGCGTGTATACAAAACAATGTTGTTTTGCTGAAACCGGAAAAAGGAAAGCGTTCCAATGACAGCTCCATAGTAGGCTTTACGGTAGAACTTGTCCATACGGTTATTAAATTGTTCTCAAAAATCGAAATAAAATCTCTATAGCAGCGTTTCTCAAACTGAGGAGCGGGCTCCCCTGAAGGGCTTGATAACTCTACTTGGAGGGAGGGGGCACGAGCATATCGCGAAAAAGTTAAAAAGTTGATAATTAATAAGTTCATACAATAATATATATTCCATACCATTGTATTAATTTGCAGTACTTATTTATAAAAGGATAGTGGGAGGGGGAAGGGTCCATGAGGCCAAAAGATAAGAAATGAACAAGAGTGACCAAACATATCACTCTCTTTCCTTACGGCTGTCGGTTGTCAGTCCGGGACACGGCGGGACCATAGGAGGTGGATAATGGAAGGACTTTCCATTAAGAAGACAAAGAAAAGGAAAAGAGTCAGAGAGTGGCGCGAAAATCCCTCCCGAAACAAAACTGGCAAGATAAGAACTGAAGGAAGGGGAGGGGATGCTCTGGAAACAGTGGGAGGGGGCGCTACAATTTGAAGTGCTTAGGGCGCCGGGGAGGTTAAAAACGGCCCTGCTGACTGGTTAAGTGTTCACACGGCCAAAAGAATGCACACTATTGTCAGTCTTTTATCATTCGTTACAAGTATGGATTTAGGCCTAAGATCTCTAGATATTTTTTTTAAAAATGCTTAAGTTAATATTTTTTTTAAAAAATTCGAGTTTTTTTAGGTTTAACTAGAAAAATAGTTATTAAAAATCAAAGGGGAAGAGATTTTCAAATCCATACTAACTTATGTTGACAGTAATCCAAGAAACATAAATCCCTTAAAATGACAAAAATTTTTAAAAAATTGTACATTTTATAAAAGTTTGAAAAAACTTCGAAATTTCCCAATTTTTTAAAATTGTGAAATAATGGCTAGTCAAACTGACCTTTTACTTACAGAATCAGCTTAATAATATATTCTAAATATAAAACATAAGTTATTTTTACTGTTACGATCTAATTTTTTTTTTTTTTTTAAAAAAAGGTACTGTGTAGCCTTAAGAGTTGAAACTAAAAGTACTTTTAACATTGTCGCATGTTACTTGTAAAAAGTATAATGCAAAAAATATGTATGATCTGGTATTTAATTTAACATTTAATCAATGAAAAAATACAATTTAAAAACATACAAAAGTATTTGTGGCAAGGGAAAGATCTGATTAAAATCCGAAAGAAATGAAAAAATATGGAATATTCAGTTGTTTGACATGTAAAAGGGCAAAAGATAAGTCATTAGATTATATCATTGATTCATTTAAAAGTATTATTTCTCAATTGTAGATATTTTTAAAATTCAAGTAAAAGAAATGCGTGGAAGATTCCTTTTCTAAAGAATAAATCGATTTGAAAATGGAGTCATCTAGAAAGAGAATGGAGGAAGGAATATATATAGACAGCTTTTGAAATACTTAAAATAAATTAAAATAGATTACTTGATATCAATAGAAATGATTTCTAAATTAAACCTAATTATACCTTTTTACGTTAATTAAAATTTGAAATTTAATCTGAGTGCTAAAAGTTTGTCACTTAGAACAGATAAAAATGAAGAAAGGAAATCCAGTTTATTATAAGTAAAATTTAAGTTATATGTGTAAGATATTTTTTTTTTTTTTTGCTTTAAGAAAAAGTAAAAGTGAAGTATACTGAGAAATAAAGCCATGCTTACATTGGAAAACATGTTGATTGTGGGTTGTCAGCTGGTAGACAAACTGTACTCACACCAAGCCAAAATTCTAGATTAAATGCTACGGTTTTTCGAAAATGCTTCCAGCCAAGAATGTTCAAGAATCAGCATTTAGTCGTCAAGGTTGTTGTCGGAAGAAAAAAGTATTTCGTTGCCAAAACAAAAGGAATAATAATTGTTTATCGTGTCTAATAAAAATAAGCAGAAAAAAACGCGCTGAAAATTATATCTATTTTCTTTTACTTCTTGCTTGGAAAAATCTTCAAGGGAAATTGTTCGGTTCTTAACCCGTGGTCACTCGCGCCTGTTTTTGCTACCGTCGTTACTCGCGGGGTGTAGAGAACACCCCAAACTTTTAACACGTGTATTTAATTATGAAAATAAAATTAAGTCATTATGATATATATTTATGAAGTACAAAATGTTTTTTGTATTATACAAATAAAATTATTAAATTTATTGCATACAAATGAGACTAACATTAATTTAAAATAAACATACAAAATTTTTATTTTAAAACACATAATTTTATATTTTTTCATAAACCAGTAAAACGTATATACCAGTAACAAATATACTTTATAATTAATGATATAATGATAGTAGAAAGTATAGAAAAATAATATTTTAATCATTTTCCAAACATTCAGAGCAGACTGTATACAAATACTCAACTTCTCGCGGGAGTTCTAAGCCCCCCAGATAAACTTTTGAAGGTCATTACATTCCAATCATTCGAGAAAGAGGGATTGCATCAGACCTGAAGGTTCAATGACCTAAAATGTGCAGCTACAGAAAAAATCGTGGTTCTGTGCATTATTTTTAGAATCCTGGGAGGATTTTCTTGTTGCTGGGGTGTACAGAACACCCCGCGCGAGTGATCGCGGGTTAATCTCATAAATTTTTTTCTTATATAAGAAATTGAAATTCCTAGTGTTAAATGGGTGAAAAGAGCTTTTAAATGGACCGATTTCGATTGAAATGTATTCATAAATAGTTCGATTTCATCAATATTACAGTTATTGCTTTTTGATGTGAAAGTGGGAAATAAATTATAAAAATATGAATTTTTTGGTCAAAAATTACTAAATTTTAGTTCCACATTAATGCTTTATTTCCTTATTTTTGTAAAAAATATGAAAAAAACAAACAAAAAACAAAAAATATCTGCACATAGTTGTTCTTGCATATTTAGAAGAAATTTAATATTTGTTTTATCGAAGGAAACATAATATGATTTAAGGGCAATTTTAGTAAGGAATCGCTTATATTTTATACATTTGATTGATCAAGTTTGTAAGGATTTCCCCTCCGTGCCAAGAGATGTGGGAGAAAGGGAAGGAAGACTAGCCATATTCAAAATCACTTAGTTTATTTGCAGCACAAACAACAACACAAGTTCAATCCATCAAAACTAATACATGCATCCAATTAAAGCAGTATGAAAACAATTAACGAGGTACATGGGGTATGAAAAGACTTTAATTACCAGTAACGCTTACTTTAATTCAAGTATTCTGATACATAGCTATCTGATCTATATTCAATCTCCAGTGACAAATCGTCACCTTAATTATTACAATTAGCAAATACTAAGTATCTG
>BMAV01011979.1:318643-350294 GCA_019973955.1 Trichonephila inaurata madagascariensis
AAATAAGACATGTAGGTTTTGCACTCAATATCATTTAAGAATCTCGAAAACACTGCATCAATCGTAGTATTTGATTTTGACGTCAGTATTATTCTGTTATTTTGAAGAGATAAGGCGAAATGGTCTTTTTGCGTCTTAATATTTCCCCTATTTTGAGGTAAAACTGGAAACTCGAGCTATATTGTCTTAACTAATCTTTCATCATTTGTTTCTACACGAACTAGTATTCCAAATGCACCATTTGCCAATCCATCTGTCACATCAATATTTGTGGTAATCATGTAATAAATATTATTCACATAAACTGTTTGCTAAGGCAATCCATTTGTATCAACTAATGAAACCTTATGTGTAATTTTTGACGTACGAAAATTTCTTGTTCTTTTGAAGTACAACCAATATTTTCATCTTTTACAGTTTAAGTTATTCTGTCCGCATATGCATTGGAATTGTTAGTGTTGAATAATCGTATATCTTGAGGACACCTCAATTCAGCTTCTTCCACAGTACAAAAACGAGACTCAATCAGAGTTATTTCTATTTCATCAAGTTGTTTTGTAAGTATAGAAGAAAATTGTTGATTCGCTTGACGCATGACTTCATTTAATTCATTAAATTTTAGATTTCGCCATATAATCGGTCCAACGATGGTCTGTTTCGGTTGCTTATAGATGGGCGTAGAACGAACTGGTGGTGATTGACATAAATCTCCTATTAAAGTAATATCTAATCCACCAAAATTTGACTGCAAATTTCCAGTTATTTGTTTTAATCTGGAATCAACCTTCAATAATAATTAAGCTCTGATCATACTTATCTCATCAATGATTATGAATTTTATGTATTTGAAAAGAGTTCTGCATTGTTGAGCAGTTTCAAAATGTAACGGAAGAAATTTTGATAAGGAAATTTTTAAAGCTGTATGAACAGTCGTTCCTGAAATAGCTACTGCTACTTTACCAGTTGAAGCAAAAGTTATATATGCATGACAGTATCCATCATTGTTCGTATAGCGATTATAAATTTCCATCAAAAGTTCAATGATGAACGTTTTAACGCATTCGGCAGGGCCGGTAAAAAAATATTTGAAATGGAGTTCGATATGATGATAAAATATGCAAAATAACATGAAATAAAAGTCTTTTTTTAATTTGTGTGTGCTTTGTGTTTGACATTCTCCCTAATTGATAGAAATCTTCTTTGGGCATTACATTTTCTCTTTTTTTTTTGCAATAGTTGTAAATTTGTAATAGTAAGTATTTAGTAATGTTGCTAAGTAGATACTATTATTGAAACAAAAATTAATTTTTCATTCGCATTTTTTTTCCCTCGACAAAATCGGTGATTTTCCTTTGTCTCCAGTTTTTCTAGTGTATCCCCTGAGTAAATGTGAAGTGGACGTGATGAAGCAAATGTTCATTGCCAATTTGGTGCGAAACAGGTTTCGTCGCCAAACCCTTGGTTTTTCGTAAAATCGCGCTTTTTATTAAAGTTTTTATTTCTTGAAGGCTTAATTTTTAAGTCAATGCTTTACAATTTCACACATCGATTGAAAACAATGGTAATTTTTAAACAAAAAATCTAAGAATAATTTTTTGGTAAAAAATTCTCGTCAAATGGCTAATAGACGAAAAACGCCAAAAAGATTTTAAAAACCATAATTTTTAAGCAATTTTTTCCATTTTTATACAAATAATGGGTAATATTGGTCTACACACAGGAAAAAAATTTCGTAAGATTACTTTTATAAATAATGAAGTTATTTCACATTCACTAAAAATTTTGAGTATTTTTTGAAAAATCGTAAAAAAAAAACCAATTTTTGGCATTCTTTTTTAAATGACTGATTCTAAAAGAGAAAAGCATTTTTTTAGGGTAGAATATCAATTTATTAATGCAAAAGGAAATTGAACGAGAACAGTTTAGATATCATTTTCATAAAAACGTATCGATTTTGACTCATTTTAGAAAAAATCGTAAAAATTTAAAAAAAATTATTTTGTCGCAAAAATTAGGCCCTATCGTGACAAAAAAAATGATCTTTCCAATTCTGTAATTGTTTTTTGTCTGAGTTTGATAGAAAGAATTAGATTGCCTTTTTTCGTCCAATTTATAATAAAACAAAATATTTTAAATAACTCACAACCACACAAAAACTCGGCATACTAAATCTTCTTTTTATTTATTTTTTCACTGTTGCCATTTACATAAAACCATAAATCTTTTATTTACAAAATTGCTTCAATTCAAGTTCAGTTGTTTCACTTATTATTATAAACTTCTTAGAGTTTTGAACTTATTTTATAGTTTAAATATATATATATATATATATATATATATATATATATATATATTAAATTACATCTCGTGGTTATGATATGAATATTTGTTAAACTCGCGATAGCTTTTTTAAAAACGTGGTGAAAGTCGAAACACTTCATACATCTTTAACTTTGCGTAACCGTAACTTTTAACGCGGAACGAAAATTTTTCCTAACGTGCCATAAGAAGTAACTTAAAAGAAAACATACAACAATACAGATTTACCAAAGCTCTTTAAAATGAGAAATAAAGGCAAAATATATTACTGCTTTTTTTATATGTGTTATTTTATGTGCTTAACTATTTTTCCTGTCCGCAGTGGTTAGGAAAACATTTCTCATGCAATCTTTTTTCGCGCTCGAGACATTTTTTCGTTGTGTTTTTCTGACATACATAACGCCATGTTTAGCGCAAAGCTAAATAGATTACAATACCATTTTTGTTTCTAAACAGAGGCCTATATGTTCCAGGAAGTAATCGAGTAGTAAATCGACACCTCCCATTCCTTCATTGTACATTTTTAAAAGATTTGTTTGACAAATATTAATTTTCTTTTTTTGTGCATGGCAAAATCTCTTGATTTTAGTGACAGGCTCATATGCTACGTTATTGGATGCTATAGTTACTACAGCACTATATCCCTAACGTCAAATCTACACTTGTCCGTCACTTCGGTAATCGAAATTACCTCTTTGCCATTTTTTTGCTTTTCTTGGAGATTTCAAAGGGCATCTTCCTGTGAAAATTATCTCGAATTGTGCCACACACACAGTTACTTTAAATCTATTTTCAGACAGTTATTAAAGAATATTCCATGCTTGTCGGGACTTTCAACACTGGATAGAAGTTCCCACAATACTCTAGATCCAAGAGGAGAGTTTTCTATTTCCGGTTTTTTTTCTACAATCTGCTGGACTACAACAACCATATTTTACATCCAAACCTAATCGATTTGCCTTTTATAAACATTTTGGCTGAATGGTGACCGTAATAAGGGACCATCGATTCATCTATACTCAGTTTAGAATGAAAGATGCCGAACTGCTGAAAACTTTTTTTCAAGCTCTACATATAAAGGAGAAATTTTTCCCATTTTATCTCTAGATTTCAACTTGTTATTATCGATAAATGAAAGAATATTTTTATCTTTCTGAATCCCCTTCTAGGCATTACAGTAGAAACAATTGGGACTGATAAATTGTGTGTGCTCCAGTATAAATCTTCTTCAGGTACTTGGTGATATCAACTAAATAAAAGTAACACAGTGAAGTAACATTAATAACACTAATAAAGTAACACCCAACATATAACTATCAACAAACGCAAGTGCAGTTTTGCTGCAGCTGAGAAATTCACTTGATATTGCTCAGAAACGGGAAAGGGGGGGGGAGAGTTAAGAGAGGGGCCCAAAATGAAAGTCAACAGTCATAAATATCTTTTTCCGACACATACTTAAAGTTTTTAGCTTTCAGAAATCTTTTCCCGCTCTTCTTTGAACTGTAAACGAAGTAACTACATTGTGTTAAAAAGTATGCCTTTACACGCCAATGTTAAATTTTTGGGGAACATTGAAATTTCTTACCCGGTAGTAAAAAAAGTAACGATAATTTTTATGATATCTTGAAGTCTATAGTTAAAATGGTCATTTTTAATTACTTTTACCCATTAATACAAATATTCTTTTAAATTTTGAATTTCATATGAAATTTTGAATTTTGCCCGATCAAAAGTAAAAAAAAAAAATGCATAATTAAGAATTTTTTTTTCTCAATTTACAAGAGACAATTTACTTCAGCAACAGTACTTCAATTCCAAAAAAAATAATCCATATTTTTGTCTTCAAAAATAATTTTTACGAAACAATATGAATAAAATTAAAATTTTCAGAAAATTTTAAAATTGATGTTCCAATAATGGGACATTGGCGTGTAAAAAGTTTGTAATAATTATATTTTAGTTTAATTAGTTAACATGAGTTTTTCTCAAGTTTTAAACACTATACTTCCCTACAGTTAGTCTAAAAGACTTAAATTTTTAACTGTCGTGAAGTATAGCTGTTCATAAGCTGTTAAAAAGACATTTACGTTGACAAATTTGTATAAATTCAATATTAAGGAAGCAAGGGTCTACCAAAAACATGGCTAGGGGTCTATGAAAAAAAAATGTTTGGGACCCTCTGATGTATACTAAGTGGCTAAATAAATAATCACTTACTTCTATATTTGATTAGACAACCTTTGATGTGGATCGAATCACGCATTTTACATGGAAATATTTCAATAAGCTTCTGTATGGCTCAGGTACTTACTATCGTCCATATTTGTAGATTTTTGAGATGAGATACTAAACTGACAAGGGAGGAGACGAACCTATCCATATTCAATGCTTTAGTATATTCCAATTTTTTAGTATTGGGTATATTAGTATGGTGTGGCCAGTTCATATTGTAAAATGACTCATCACACATCTTTCTTGAACAAATTCTGAATAATTTTTGCTGGTTGGCAGGGCCGATCCTAGCAGGTGTGCAGTGAATGCACCTCAGGCAGGTGGCCAACACAAGGGGTGGTCGCATATAGATCTATCAATCAAACTACAAATTTCCCGAACTTATCAAAATAAAACTTATAATGTCGAATAATATGCTGAATTAAAAAAAAAAAACTATTAAAAGATCAAAATGTGTGTCCCGATTTCCCTATAGCATTGCATAATTTAAGAAAAATAGAATGTTAGGTTGGTCCACTGTCTACTAATGTCTACTGTTTTCACACATCCTTCATTTGATAGCAAAATTCGTAGCAGAGAACCGGCAATACCGCAATAGAAAAGGTTTTCTGGCTTATCAGCGGCAGGCACACTGCTTAACAAAGGCGTCTTAAAAACGATTTTTGCAAAAATTGCCTTACGAAAATTTCCAACATGGTGAATATTACCTAAGGCATAGTAGTGTTTAAATTCATTTAAACGAAAATTAAACGTTTACAATTTAATAATAGCCTTACAATTCACAAAAACAAAATAGAGAGAAGTGATTTTTGAGCCTTTGAATTTTTAATTATGTTTTACTTTTTACTCTTATATAGGTATTAGTCAAACTTTTGTACAAGTAGAGTCAAAACATAAAAAATTCTCATAAAGGTCGGCATATTAAGAGTTAGCACGCAGGTGACCGATAGCGTAGGATCGGTCCTGTTCGGTGGATCCAGGCATGGGCATCCTGTCACATTTTAGTCTCATCGAAAAAAAAATTCTATTGATAATTAAACAAGATTGAGTTGACATTACTAATTGAATAACATTTTTTTTTTTACTTATTGAAAACAATTATAAAATCCCCGTGCACCACAAAGTATCACACGGGGAAATTGAATAACATTGACTTTACTGTATTGCCACATAATGTTGCTCATTTTACCCAAGACCTGTTGAAGCACTCCCAGGTATTAATACCGCCTCCAATGCCAGCACTAACAGTTTCGCCACCCCGGGCAAAGTGGTAAAATGCCGCCCCCGTTTATAACAAAAATTAAAAGAGAATAATCTAAACCCTTCCTGTGCTTAATAGTAAAATAAAACGTGAGCGAAAAAATTGCTATCAATAATGTTGAAGTTTTGATTAGCGAAAAATGCTAATTTATTAATTTATGTTTTTGGCACTAAATTAAAATTAGGGTTGAAAAGAAAAAAGAAAAGAGTTATTTCTAGTGTAAAATTATAAAATACAGGTATTAAAAAAAGCTGATACAAATTATAGAACCACTAAATATTAAAACTTAATTACGCATTAAGAATACACACACACACACATTTAAACCGAGAGTTAAACTTAAAAGTGTTTTTTCTATCGCTCTTTTAATTCTGATAATTTTTTATAATTTCTTTAACATTAATTTCGTCAGCCAGTTCATATTCAATGGCTACTGTTGTCAAGCCGTTTAGCCGATCCTCGGTAGTCGTGGAGCGTAAAAATTTTTTTGTTAATTTTAATTTGGAGAAACTCCTTTCTCCACTTGCCACACTCTTATTGGGAGAGTAAGCAATATCCTTAAAACTATACCGAGATTTGGAGCAAAATCCAGGTTCGATGTGAATTTTAAAATCTCGATAGGACTTTCTTTTTCAATTCCTACTATTAGGTCACACTCTCTATATATTTATTTATTTGTTTGTTTGTTTATTTTTTTTTTATCTTCGTGGAATTTTCAATCGTTAATAAAATACATTTTAAAGCACTCAAATGAGCTGAAATTTTACATACATGATTATTTTGGATGACAATACAATAATTTAATTATAATTAATAAAAATTAGTTGATTAAAACTAATTATTTAAAGAATTAACAAATACAGCCAAATTGGCGATTTAGTGACCATTTTGGTGACTTGTGTCAAAACTTGAAAAGGTTTTTTTTTCACTTCAACTGAAATTTTATATACACGATTGTTTTGGATGACAATACGATACTTTAATGATAATTAATAAAAATTAATTATCACTTAATGTTGTGATTCTGTCATATGTATATGCATATTTATATTAATTGTAACTATTTAATAAAAAGTAGCTAAAATAAAATTTTTCTTTGTTGATCGAAGTAAGAATTGACTTAATTTTTTTTTTATATTACTTGTTTATTTAGCAAAACCAAAACCGCTACTATCTCGTCTGCCAGGTTCAGCGCGTTTATATTTGATGAATTCCTATTAGTTAACACTGTTTCTAGATCCTTACAATACTTTAATTCGTCGTTTTGAGGAGTATCTTTTAAATCCCAAATATTGTATAAAAATTAGAAATAGTTGCTGTGGGGGCTGATCAAATCAAACCTGGATTCAAGTGCATTGATAGCTTTATCTAATGTGAAAAAATAAAACTCTACTTTAATTTCAAAGTAGGATCTCCTATCGGGTTATCTCGTGCCTTACAGTCGAAATTAACATTCCTTCTTCGAACTCTATGACATGGCTGGGTGAGCTTAATATTAGCTGGTATGTCAATTTCGTCGGTGAGTTCTCGAGCATCGCAAAGCATTTCATTAAAGGCCGTGTCCGATCTAATATCCCTGAAAAAATCTTTACAATTTTTCAAGAGCTCCATAGCAAATGGTAAATCACAGTCTTTTGTCTGCAAGAGCTCACTTATTGGATTGATACAATTTAGGATTTTGTACCAAATTACAATGCAGCATAAGATCTTAAATTGTTTAACACAACTTAATAGTCCAGAAGCCTTTATAGTGTTGTCAATCTCCGAATTATTACAAACAGCAAGTAAAGCATCATATATCCTTCCTATTTGATACCATAGTGGTTTTAATGCATCTTTTCAGCTTTCCCAACGATTTTGTTTGAAATGACTTATCTTAGATACAAATTTCTGATTCCATAGAACAAAAAATGGGAAATAAATACAAATTTTGAATAAAAATTTAAATGATCCAACATGCACAAATGCCTGTAGAAAAGAGGGGGGAGAAGAATAAAAAAAGCGCGCGGAAGGGCAGCTCATGGGGAATAGATGATAAACGTATGAAATCATAAACGTGATAAAAGCATGATAGAAATATAATAAAGGAAACATGGAGAATACCCAGCTTTCAGTAAAAATGTCTGTAGTTCCAGGGAACTATATAATTTAAACAGTGGCGTAGCGTGGGCTTTCGCCGACTGGGGCGACCGGAAATTTGTCGCCTCTCAATTTTAATTATTAGGCAAGAAAATTAGTAAAATAAAAAAAAAAGCAGCTTTAAATTTTTTTATTGATTAAAAATGCACTTTTCGCGTTTTTTTCATAGCAAAATCTTTTATACAATATCAATATGTATGTCATGTTCAATTCCCAGAATAGTTTTATTTGTTAGCCTTAACGGGGACATAGTCGATCTGAGATAATTTTTGATTAGTTTTAGCTTAGAGAAGCTTCTCTCGCACAACTGGCGTTACTGATGGCAGATGTTAAAAATATTGTCAACATTATGACAATGTTTGGTAAGCCATCTCCAATTTTGGACTCAATAATATATTTTAATAAACCCAGAGAGCCGAACCTAATGAATTCTTTTTTACAGCCTGGGTCTGTTGTAGCTACGAAAGCTTATAAGCGTATGCACTAAAGTTGGAATTCTTCTTTACTAATGTCTTGAGGAGCTTGATCTAAGTTAAGTTTCTCCATGCTCAATATCACTTCAGGCCTTAAAAAAGCATATTTTTGCGCTAGATTCTGCAACTGTTAGAATCTTTCTCGAATTTCAGCAGTTACTCTGTCTATTGAGGAAAACATTGTTCGCCTCAAATCATTTTCGTACGATAACTTGAGTACGATACGTTTACTTCTGTCGCCAAATATATACTTCCTCCTGATTCGTCTTGGGGGTTCAAAAGAAATTTCAAGATCTTCACATAAACTTTTAGCATGTATTAAAGCGTCATCCACTAATTTCTCTCGTTTTGCTTCTAATACGGTCTGTAAAGCACGTATTTTTTGAGCATATTGATGGATATTAAGTCTCTCCTTTTCCAAATAATTTTGAGCATCATTGACTTCATCATTGAGTTGCTTGAAGCCAAAGTAACACAAAAACGAATGCGATTGCGACTAATAAATTTCCTATATCTGAGCGTGTATTAAAGCTTTCATTTGTTTCCGTCAGTTTCGTCGCGCGGGCGCGATTTGGAGTTTGAAATATTTTTTTGTATTTAAATATCGCTGTGCTTACCGCCACCCCTTTTCGTATGCCGCCCGGGGCAATCGCCCCCTCGGCACCCCCCTACGCTACGCCACCGAATTTAAGTTTGCTGGGTGTGAAACAATTATAAAAGGAATAAGATAAAGAAGGAACCGTGCCGCCATCTGGTGGCTCTTCAAGAAAATGTGTGTCTTTTCCGCAACGATCTGAATCTTTATGTAAAAGAAACTTCCCCTTGCTCGTTCTAGTTCAAAATATTTGGTTTATCTTTAAGAATGTTCAATAACGTCGATGCTTGATTTTTATGCCTTTTGTAAAGACTCTAAGATAATACGCATGTAATTTTCGTCCACTTTAGTCTTGATTTCTTCTTTCAATTTGACAGATTCATCCTTTTGAACGGGGTGCTCATCTTCAAATGAAGAAGCTACACCCGGTAAGTTGTAGTCTTGTAAATTCATTTTTCGTTTTAACCGTTCATAATAACGGTATACTTTTTTTCATAATTAGGTATCTTACTGTTTAAGATTTTAGACATTTGGTGATCAAATTATGTTACTTGCTGTTGACTCGGAGTATTTTTTATCAATTGATCTTCTGGAATAAGCACACATTTTTTAGCATGCTATATTGAGTAAAGTTAAGATGGTAATCGTAGTAGCTGGAATGAGAACGTTTAAAAAAAACCATGTTGTATAAGTAGTTTTTTTCTCATTCAAAGTTCCCTTTTTATTACCAATTCTACTTAAAGTAGACTTGTACATTGTGAAACACTTTTTAAATTTGAAGTTTCGTTATAGCGATATTCTAATATTCAGTTTTGTTTTAATTTCATTAAAAAGCCTCATGCATGCACGTGTGCATTTACTCATCTTGACGCAAGTTGTAACATGCCGACACATACACTTTCCAGACAAATATATATATGTTTAAATTATAATGAATGCTTTGCTTAAAAACCATAAAACGGTTATGTTTTAGCTTGAAAAAAATAATGTTTGAGTGACAATTATGTCCATACACTAATGTACAATTTGAAAAGATGTTAGCTGTGTTCCTTATAATTTCAATACTTGACAAGCAAAATGTGCATAAGGTATTGTAAATATTTTTTCAGCAGTATTTTACCTTTTTTTCTGTTTTTTTAATTGTTTTGCTTTTTTCTCAGTGCTATTGGTGATAATCATGTTCTGTCAATTAATTTTCATTTGAATTCAAACTATATTGTGAAATTGACCTCTTCGGAGTAGTTTGTTCAAGTGGAATGAAATATTTTGTTTCCCATTGCATTAGATTTGAACTGTGTTGACTGATTTACGTTCGAAGTTAAATATTTCGTTAGTATTTTTATTTCCCCCCCTTTTTGTTCCTGTTTTCCCCTTTTTTAATGTTTTTGCAATTTTATATGTTTTAAATTTAACTTTCTTATTTTTTAAGTGCAGTCAATCAGTTTTCAGTATCTGTTACATTTTTAACGTAGGCATCCACCTTAATTATTTTGTGATACATTGCATTGCTATTGAGTAGTGTCTTTTACAATAGTGTTTGGTTTTTGTGTGGTTTTGGTTTTTTTTATTTTTCATTGTTCTTCATTTAGTCTTTTTTTTTCCTTCTTTTTTTTATTTCTCTGTACAATTGGTTAGAATTTTGTTCTGTCAATTAATTGTCGTCTAAATTCAAATTGTATAGTGAAGTTCCCCTCTTTGGAGTGTTTTGTTCAAGTGGAATGTGAAATTAATGAAATGTTCCGTTTCCCATTGCCTCGGAATTGAGCTGTGTTGATTTTGATATACGTTTGAATTTAAATATTTCGTTAGTACTTTTATTTTCCCCCTTCCTTTTGTTCCCTTTTTTTAATATTTTGTATTTTTATATGCTTTAGTCTGAACCTTCTTTCTTCTTTTTAAGTGCAGTCAATCAGATTCAATACATAAAAATAATGCCTTAGGTTGCAATACTCGCAAAGCAAAATTAGTGTGACGAGTAATTGCGCATCAAACCAATGAAGAACGGGCATCAGCGAACGAGCAAAGCCGACAAAGAATGGCGTAAATACGTGCTGTGGAAGCAGCAGAGGAACATGCAACTAGACTTGAGGATATACGTTTGCGAGTCACGGCAGTCACGTTCTGAAACACCAGATACAATAGTGGTTCTCAACAAAGAGAATACAATAGGCTACAAATGGCTGAAAGATGTCAACAAGAAACAGCATATCAGACTTACAATCGTCTTGCATTCCTGTGCAATCCAGCTGGGGATCATAGTTTGAGCCAGCATGTTCTTATTGGCACAATGACGGTAGTGTGTCCTTATTGCACGGCTCTGAAATTAGCGGAGAAAAAAAAATGTGTTGTGCTGCTGGAAAAATTAAACTTCCCTCAACTTAGAGAACCTCCAGAGCCACTAAAAACTTGGCTTGTTGGATATACTGCAGAATCAAAGCATTCTAACATCAGGAAATGTAATTACTGTTTCCTAATGGCATCGTTTGGAGCAGAAATTATAACAGCAGATTTCATGCCAACTTTCAAAGTGAAAGGACAAATGTATCATAAAGTTGGCTCATTGCTTCCGTTCCCAAGCGCGGACGACATAAATTTTTACAAATGTATTTTATTGGTGATGACTAGGATGAACTAGAGGCTCTCTGCGGAATTTCTACTGACCTAAAAAGGTGCATTGTTTCTTAAATGCACGATCTTCACGAAAAAAACCATTTTGGTTTATTACTATTTTATGAACTACATGAACCTATTTATGTAGTTAATTTAATATGATTATTTTTGTTATTTGCATTTACATAATTTTTGTTTATAATTATTTCTTATATATTTTTGTAATATGCATTTATTTTGGCTTAGGATTATTTCTTATATATTTTTTATGATATATATATTTGCATTTATTTTCGCTTACCATTATTTCTTATATATTTTCGGGATTTTTATCTAATTTTTGGTTATGATTATTTCTTATATATTTTTGTGATATGTCAATACATTTCATTGTCGGATTGAATCTTTAAATGTTTTGAAATAATGCCACCCCACATACTGCATTTGAAATTTAGCGTGCCAATTATCATGTTGCGAAATATTAACCAGCCAAATCTTTGTAATGGTATGTGACTTGCATTAAAAAGATTAATGAACAACATCATAAAGGCAACAATTTTGACAGGACCTACAATGGTGAAGATGCCCACATTCCTCACATTTCTATGATGCCAACAGATATGCCATTTCAGTTTAAGAGATTACAATTCCCATTTCGATTGGTGTTTGCAATCACTTTTGCTCAGGGGCAATCTTTAGAATTTGTGGTTCAGATTTAGAGACAGATTACTTCTCTCTTAGACTTAAATGTTGAATGTTCTAGAGTAGGAAAACCAGACAATCTATATATCTACTCTGAAAACGGAAAAACAGAGAATGCTGTCTACCCAGAAGCATGATAAAATTAACCATTTGCCCTCAAGGACTCCAGGATAGAACCATTTCCAATTTGTGTGTATTTTGACTATTTAAGACAGTTTTTTTTATTTAAATTAATGTAATTTTTTATGTTTTGGGCAGTTTATCATTTTTTTATGTTTATTACTATTTTATGAACGGCATGGACCTTTTTATGCATTTTTGCACTCAATTTATTATTAAGATTATTTCTTATTTATTTTTGTGACTTGCATTTATGTAATTTTTGCTAAAGATTGTTTCTTATATATTTTTGCAATATGCATTTATTTTGGTTTATGATTATTTCATATATATTTTTATGATTTGCATTTATTTTTTCTCTTATGATTATTTCTTATATATTTTTGGGATTTGCAATGCATTTCATTATCTGATTGAATGTTTAAATGTTTCGAAAGCACCCAGTTTTTCCTCATATTTTGAAACTCAAACTAATTTTAAGTTCTCAGACCTCCATCTCTGTAATGAAACCAATTAAGAAAATTATGCCCAATATACGATTCACAATTGGCTGGATGGACAAGCTCTTTTCTTTTCCATTTATCTAGATTGAGCCACAGCCACGTTTGGCAGGGTACAGCTAGTATATATATAAATGAGTTGCTCTTTTTAGGAAAATTTAAAATTACATAAATTACTCTTAACTTTATAAAATCTCATGTAATTGTGTCGAAAAATATAAAAAATTGCGAAGAAACATTTTAATTTTAATTTCTGTTTTATTTTCTGTTTATTCAAATGATGTGTCTCGAAGGAAATATGTTTGACCTAATTCAAAGGATTATTTATTTTGACATTTTTTTTTTTTTTTTAATGTTTTTTTTTTTTTAATTTTTTTAAAAAAAAGGGAGAAAAATTTGCGAAGAAACATTTTAATTTTATTTTTTGTTTTATTTTATTTTTATTCAATGATGTGTCTCGAAGGAAATATGTTTGACCTATTCAAATGATTATTTTTTGTTATTTTTTTTTTTTTTAATGAGTTTCTTTTTGTAATATTTTTCATCAACAGGTGGAAGAATTTTTGACGGATGATTTTGCTAAACTCTGCAGAATAGAGAACTTTATCATCAGGTTGAAACTATCCACTTTTATCGAGGATTGGCAAGCTAATACGAGATGATAGCAAGAGCAACCAATTTCGATCGAATATTTTAATTTCTTCTTAAATTTAATTCTTATTAAATTTTTAACTTTATTTATGCATTTTGTCTGTCATAGATGGCACCACGAGATGGGGAGCATTAAAACCTCATCTGATTGATCGAAGTAGTCATCATCGTCAGTTCATCTGGAAGGTGACGCGGGCACAGAAAAAAAAATTTTTTTTCCTTCGAATTTCGAGCCCTCTCTCGAAATGTATTCAATTTTCGCGTGTTGTCCCGTGGACCAGCGCTTCTGCCGAAAGAGTTACTCTCCCGTGTGTCTACTTGCATAGCTAGTCCTAAGTGCATCGAAAATTTCTTAGGGAGTCCCTGTAATATTTCACGATTTTTTTTTTTTTTGTTACATTTGTTGAGGGGGGGGGCGTATCGATACGGTGATAGCTACACCCCTGGTTCTGTCCCAATACTGAAATGGATCTTCTCATCAGAACTGTTAAAATGGAACTACGTCGTTCGAGAGATGTCAACATGGGGAAGATGAAATGATTTTGCGTCACAATGCGCATGCGTAAGAAAAGACATTTTAAGGATTCGCATTTATCGGAGAGAAAAATCAGAACGCGAAGCGGAAGGGAAATTTTCTTTCGGACCGAGTGCAAGCACACTCTCTTATGAGTCGTGCGACTGGAGGGAAGTAGGGTTTTAAACATAATTCAAAACCCAAAAAAGAGAGGAAAAAAAATCCTAATTTAAAATAAGATTTTGAGACAAATTTATGAAGGGAAGGACAGTTATCATTATTAAATCTGAGTTTAGTGGGAGGGAGTCCAAAAAACAGGAAATTAGCGTCGGTGCTAAAAGTAATCATTCGTGTCGCCATCTAAAGAGAAATAAGAGCAATAAAATTTGTTAAGAAATAATGATGATGCAAAAATGATATTTAAAAATCAAAATAAAATTTGAAAATTTCTCAAAAAGTTATTACTTGAACCTTTCGAAAAAGGCCGGTGAATGTGTAAATTTGTCGAGGTTCAAAGTCCTGACGTTGGCGTGGTGTGAAAGTTTGGTGCAGTGTCTGCAGTAATATCGGACATCGTATACTTCTGGAATTCCAATGATTTTAATAGTTATTTCCCGTCTGCCGTCAACCCACGACAAATAAAATTAATTTTTATCCTTCCCAATGTTGCAGTTTTAATGACCAACAATACGCACACATCCTGCTATATTTATATGTTTTTTGTTAATATTTTCTGTAAGGCAATTAAGTGATACGAAAAACGCAGTCCTGGGATTTTATTTTAAAAACAATAATGGGCGATAAACTTTTCATCGTCTTGCCGTTCTCAGAAAGTACTGCACATCGATATTTGCTTTTAACTGCATCGATGTTGTTTTACTACTTAAAAATGTTATTCGGGTATTAAAACAAACGATATATGTTTTGAAGAGTTCGTCAATTGTGAATTTAAGAATATTTGATGAACAGAATTAATTTAATAAGACCAAAGAAAACGTATTCTATATAAGGCTTCCTAAAATATTGAGCACATTCAATTTCATTACACATAGTCTCATTGCTTTCTTTAAATTTAAGTAATTTCTAAAAATTCTCTCCGGTACGTCCTCACAGAAATCTTTTACCGCGATCTTGAACAATTCTGAAGAATTTTCCATTCATTAAAAAGCAATCTCAAACATTAATCGATAAAATCCCCCAGTTCCCAATTACATGAAAATCAACCTCCTTACACAGCTCAGAAAAGACCCAGAGAGCTCTAGTAAATCAAATTTTTCTACAGACAAAAGGCTGGGTCAATTTTTTAACCGCTACTGAATCTGCTTGTGATTTTTAAATATAATTTTCCTGTTTTCAAACTTTTGTTGCTTCACACTACTACCAGATGGAGACACGATGCATTCCTATCCATCGCCGATGTTAAATGTGTTTCCGTATCTGTTTTTCGTTTTTGGACATTTTTCTAAATTTTTTTATTTGTATCATTTTTGCTTTGATTCAGTTTTCTAAGTTGTTTGGAAACTTTATCCTTCAATCAAATTCATATAACTATTTTTTGAAGCGTTATTGAATTATTCTAATGCAATGTACAATGAAATGTACATTTCATGTAATGGAATGCATTAAATGAAATTGCATGAAAGTACTTACAATGGTTTTAAATTATACCCATTGCTAGAAGGATAATATGGTGTACTGTAACAAATCTTGGGAATTTGCTGTGGGAATATTGCTGTTGAATGGATAAACTGTTTGCAATCCTTTGACTTTCATAAATATTAATTAAGAAAATAGAAGCGTATCAGTTAAGGGAGAATGAGGAACCTGCTCAACTCATTAGCTCTTTAAAGGACCCAATCTTGTAACTCTCACGCTGGTATTCTCAATCGCGAGTTATTGAAAAGAAAACTCACGGATTGGGTAACCCCCGCTCGAAGATAACTCTCGGGTAATTCCCATTTCTTATTCTTGAACTGACGATTACCACATCGGCGAGTTAAGCGTAAGCGAGATGTTAAACTTGTTGTTATTGGACACTAATAATCACGTGGTATATTGTTTACATATAGCATGTTGTATCTTGGCGCAAGACGTTCGATTCACAGCTATTTTTTTCTTCCCATGGCTACTACGTCAAATAAAAGTAACTTTTCTCTAGTAGAATCTTATTGAAAAATACAAGATATTATTCATTGCAACATAACCAGTGCAGTTTACAATAAGAAAAAAAAGAAAAAGCACGAGATTGCTTGACTACTGATTTCAATGCAGCCAGCCTTTCTAAACGAAGTCGAAAACTGCTGCAAAATAAATATATATAAATATGCAGAAGGAATCGCAAAAACGAAGGAGCTATAAAATGTTTAAAACTTTCAAAACTGGTGGAGGAACCAAAAAGTTACTGACCACATCGTTGGATGAACTGCTGGCCGCTACGGGTGCCCTCATTGAAGCATTGCCGTGTAGATACGATTGCAACGATGATTATGAGACTGCTGTTTCATCAGGAACTCAGGGTAAGTGTAAATGGATTTTTTTTTTTTTTTTTTTTTTATTTAGCTCTTAATTTAAATTGTCCGTATTGTTCTGAATAGATTTTTCTGATAGTGTGATTTGTGTTTTATTACACAAAAGAACTTTAATAAGAATCACATTATGAAATGTTGAGTAAAAGAATCAATAATTGAAACAATTTCTTTGCAAAATACACTTTTAAAATTTATAAGTTAAATTTTCTGTGATCCAGGAATACAAATAACATGGTCTTTAAAAGAGTTACTAATTCAGTTGGTTTGATTTGATTTATAATTAATGTTGCATCTTAAAGCAATATGAGGTCTATTTGCAATATACCTCATGATTTGAACCTCTGTCAAATATCAAGGACAACACACCTGAATTAGTAACTCATTCTAAATTGCCACAGCTTATTAACCTGAGGACTTTTAACGATAACAGATTTCAAGTTTTCAGTCACCAAACTCGCTGGCTATGAATTTGTGACCACAACCACTCATCTAATGTGCTCACAAATATTTGATTAGAATTATGTAAAAAAACAAGTCACGTTGTGTAAAATGTATGTGTATTTTTCATAAAAAGAATAAAGATGACATTCACATATATAAGAGAAGAAGATGTAAATTATTACACCTAACTAAAAAAAAATGATTAAAAAAGAATTAACTTCCAAAATTATGTATTAAAGTAATTATCTTTGTTTAATGTATACAATGTATCAAACTTGAAAATGTACTGTGATTTCTCATTAAATTATAAACTGTGCATAATCCCCTTTATAGTATGAAAATTTATGTATAATGAAGGACTTCCAGAAAAGTAAAGTTATTTAGTAAAAGTAAGCAGTAGCTTACAAATTTTTTTCGATGAATAAAATTTATTTTAGTGGAATAATTTGTAGTGCGGTAAAAAATTAATGTATTTAAAACTGTAGTGGCATATTAATTCAATATTAAATTAACAATATTAATGTATGCATTTCTATACTAAATAATAGAATTTATGTAATTTTTCTAAATTCTATCATTTATTGCTGCAGAAACTAATTAAAGAAACATCTGACTTCTGTATTTCTCATGCTTTCTTGTGGAAAAGTAATTAGTTTTTGAAGAAAATGAACTTTATTGTCATTTAAATAGTCAGATTTCATTTTATATTTATTATTATAACTGAAATTTATTCTATTGTTTGCTTGATTTTTAAAAGTATGAAGATGTCATATTTTGTAATGGATTTTAACTTCACTAAAATTTACTATACCTATTTTCAAAATACGTTCTCAAATTTTCAGAATAATTTCAGTTTTTTAAAAAAAATTATATTTATCATTTTTATTTTAATTTACTTACTATTAGTTACTAAAATAACTAATTAAATAGGGATTTTTTTTGTAAAGTGAAATGTTAAAAAATGTCATTAGGAATAGTTAGTGTTTTGAATTTTTTTCTGATACCAAAATATTCTTTTCTGAAAAATTGTAAATATTTTGTGTATGTAAAATTTGTTTTCTGTTCTATATTGTAAAATATTGATAAATGTGTGCGTATATATAGTGTTTTGTGACAAATAAAATCATATTAATACCAATAGTATAGTTATTTTTGTTAGTGGAATTGACAAAAAATTCATTAACATGTTATGTTTTAGATAAATGTGATTTAATGGGGTCTAAGATTCATTTAACAAATTTATTCTTTAAAAAAAAAACTGGATTTTTCATTCTAAGATCTTATAGAAATCATGAAACGAGAATAATTATTTGACATTAGAAATTATTTAAATTAATGTGATTATATACATAATAAACATTCTATTTTAACCTACCAAAGGGTAGCTGGAAAATTTTAAATCAAAAAGAAAAATAGATTAGGATATATATACTTGTATACAATCAAAATATAAATTGAAATTTTAAAATAATACGAGTTTTGAATTCTCATTGTATAACGTTAAATCATAACATCAAACGTAATTTTTAGCTGAATCATGAAAATAAAGAAGTGTATTGAATTGCTAACGTTGTTCCTAGGTTAAGGAATGAAAACTGGAATTCTTTCAATACTTTCTAATGTTTCTAAATCCTCAAGCAGAAAAAAATCGAAGCAGTCGTCCATCTTTGCTTACAAACAGTTTCACGAGTTCGAAATCCGCGAGTTACCCTCCGAAATCGGCGGGTTACCTTTGGATGAATAATCCGTGGATTTGGCGTGATCCGCAGTTGAGAATAATGATATTTCACCACACACACACACATACACACACACACAATCTGCGAGTTACCTCCGGTTCGGGAATAACTCGAGGTTAACTCGCGATTGAGAATACGGCCGGTAGTAAATAAGACTCTTCACAAAGATGCTAAATTGTTTTCTTCTACTTGTCTTTTATCTACTTATTTTTACGACCCAAAAGGTTGAAAGAATGTATTTTATTTTTTATTCGTCTGAATTTTTTAAAATTACACTCATGGTAAATCACATGAAATTTCACTTTACTCTCTTCATAGGTGAGAAAAACAGCATCAATTGATATTCACAATAACTTTGAAGTATTTGGACAGTATGAGTCCCATGAAGGCTTCATTGCAATAGGCAAAGTGACTTCAGTTTTTATTTAGCAGAGTTTATGGCTTCTTGTCAGGAGAGGGTTTTAGAGTGACTCAGAAAATGTGACTTTACACATGGGATGAATTAAATTTTTTAGAAAGCTTCATTTTATAAATTAAATTCATGTCATTACTTGAAGCATATTCAATTTGCTCTATTTATATAATTAACTTTTCCTATAGAAAGTTTACTTCTGTGTCCATCGCTTTTTGGGTTAATGACTATCGTAATATTCTGAACCTCAAAAAACAAGATGAAACTGTTTTAAGGAATTTTAAAAAATTCCTCCGTTTTTTTCTCATTTGTTATATATTTTTATTTCTTAGATAAATAAAGTACAAGAAAACTAAATACATAAAAAACTATACATAAAATAACTAAAGCAAGAGTGATTATTAAAAATTAAAGAAATATTAATCGCCGTATTGACCCGAATCGAAGCTGCACTTTTTCCAATATTAAAGCAACTGAAAATCAGGTGTGGCATAGAAAATAGAATTTTTAAAAACATGCATTAGAGACGAGTCTCCCTCTACCCTACTCCTCTGAGGCCCAGTTGGCCTATAAGAATGATAATTTATCGAATTTTCGTAGCGTTTCTTGAGTAAAAATGTCAATTAACGATTTGTGTTTAATGTTACAATGACGAGCAATATATTATACTTTTTAAGTATAACACTTGTGCAACAAATCAAACAAGTAGATTATCCCTATTTGTCTTTTCATACAAAAAAATGCACCTTTTCAATCGTATTGAAACAGCCTATTTTCTTCGGATATTTATCGTTTGGGAGACACGAGGGATAATTAAAACTGTTTCACCCATAAAATGGTGACCACTTCAGTTCAGTACAGTGAATTTACATTTTTGCTACTCCAATGTTATTACTATGAAACCTTTCGAAATGTCGTATAATCGTGTGGCCCCGAATGCATACTCAAACCATATTGATACATCTTTTCATTATATTTATGATGTTTTATGGTTATTTTTCATGTGGTTAGTGCATCAAAGCTGAAAATTTTACAAAAGATGGATACAGAATTTGAGAAAAATGATGTAAATGCTACAAAATATCTAGTTATACAAAAACTGAAAAATGATATGTATGTAGTTTCCGGACAATTTAAGAAACAAAAAAGTCTTAAAGCAAATTTAGAAGTCAATGTTTAAGAAAATAGGGCAAATACAGGTTATAATTCATAATTTTTGTGATGAAGACGACATTTTATACTAAAATTGTGCAATTTTCTCAAATTGATGCTTTTAAAACTGCGTGTACTTTTTTTTCAGAATCTACAGAATGAATAAACATGAAATTTTTACTGCATATTACTGATAAGTAATTATATGTACTGAAGTGAGCTTTTTGAAATATTACCAAAATATTTGGCTAGAGAGCAGATATCGTAACAAAAAATGACAATTTCCACAACAAAAAATTCATAGTAATATTAGTAGTCATGTGTCATATACGGCTTCGGTGTGGGTTTTTATTCGAGGAGTAAATAAAAGCTGTAAAGTGCATATGAAGAACTTATTGATTTTGATAATATTCACGGCACAACTACTGGGAAAGATATTTTTAAGGGAGTTGACAATTTCATAATTAAAAGAACCTTAAATGGAAAAACTTGAAATCCATTACAACTGAGGGAGGTAAAAACATCTATGGTAAAAATTAAAGAGGAGTTTTACTTGTGTCGAAGGCAGTAGAAAATATAATGATGACTCAAAATCATTTGTCTAACATTTTATCGTTCATCAACAGTACGTGAGCGGAAAATGTTTCGATATGTCTAAAGTTCTAAAGGCCGTATCACACGTACACGTTTCAAGCAATTTTTCGTCCAATTCATGAAATTTTTACTCAGTTTCTATAGCAACGGCTTTCGAACAACTTTTTGCTAGTGAGCTAAAAAAATTGTTCCAAATAAAAATTGCTTGAAATTTTAGCCAGTGGGGTTCTTCGGCACCCTACGTCATAAACAAGATGGCGGTTTCGGTTTTGTCCGACACATCAGACATGCATCAGACAATATTTTAATGGTGTATAATATTTTAAACAGGATGGTGCTCAATTTCTGTTTACACCCATCAACAAAAGCGCAAGTGAAATAAAAGGAATAATTGTGGATGTTCGTTTTCCGAAGTAGAAAACCGAAGCTCCGAAGTTCATTTCCGAAAACTCTCTAGCTTTTCCCTTTCTGTCTTTTTCTGTAATTTCATAGCTATTTTTTAAAGTTTGCATTGTTGCTCAAATTTTACATACCTTTTTATATATCTGTATGTATGTGTATACAAAATATGATGAATAATTAATTGTACTCTTCCTTCCAAAATGCTTGCTATAAAATAGTTATAAAATAGTTAAATTTTGAAACCTAAAATAGTTTAGGTTTCAAAATTTTTCAAAAATATAATTATAATCAGTTTTATTATTTACTAATTTTTACTTTTATGCGTTGTTGCTGTAAGATTATTTGGTGTTGGTGGGAAATGGTGATGTATTGTGAGGAGTAAAATTAAAAATTCTAATGGCACATTATACTAGTATAATTTTAATTTATCTAAAATAAGTAATATTAGTAATATTTTTTTCCTATTACAATTTTAAATAATATTAGCATTAATAATTATGGCATAATAATTATTAGCATTAATGGTACATTTAATATACAAGTTACCATTAAAGTGAGAAATCCTTTATCACAGAATAACTAGCTATTTTATGAAATAACTAGACAAGTGAGTTAAAATACATAAAATTATAGAATTTTACGGTTTAACTAGGTATTCTATAGAATAAAAAAAATGACTACATCATCGTGTTAAAGTATCAAAAACGGCAAATGAGAGAAAGTTCTTTGAACCGGTTCTAGATGCTTTTAGTCAGTTTTGAACACCAATTCCAAGTGTCATCACAGAAATCGTTGCCTTAATAAATATTGAGAAATGAAATAAAGTTAATTCATCAAATTTAAATTTATAATCTTTACATTTTTGATCGAAAAAGTCTACACAATGTACTTATGAAGCAACAGTGTTTCTTCCCAGCTCGCATTTTTTTAATCATATTTAAATATAATTATTTCTGGACAGTATATTCTTTCTTTCTTTTCTGTTTAACTAATGAGCAATCAGAAGTTGTATCATCTGCTTTTCCTTACTGTTTATAAATCTGAATAGGGATCATCTGAAATAGGGATAAAAATTATTTTTCGAGAGATTTTAGCAATTTATAACCAATTAATTTATAAAATAGCTTTGAATTTGTTTGTTTTTCAATTTAACGGTATATCATTATTTATTTCATGGAATAACTAGTTATTCCATTGAAAAACTAGGTAAAGTAATAAATTTTTAACTGTTATATAATTTAACTGACTTGTCTCGTTATCCATGAAATACCTAGTTATTCTATGAAGTAACTGAATCATACACTTTAACGATAATATATATATATATATATATATATTTGTGTGTGTGTGTAAGTATAATTAAGTTAGATCTAAAATTATGTTCCATATATACCACTTAACTTTTATTTTCAGTTACATCTTTAAGTCTTAAATCAAACACTCAATTATTTCTCCTAACAGATGGTACAAACAAAACATTTCTAATCCCAGATCATTATTTTTATAGCTCCATATGTCATCTTTAACTTTCAAGTATAACACATAACTAAAAAGGGTATGTAATAGTTCTGGACATAAGTGGTAAAGCGACTAAGACTTCACTTGGCGTCCTTTTTCTCTCGATTGCTCACTGAATAAAACTGGTTTTTTAAAAAAAAGCTTAGAATGGACATGAAACATGTAATATATAGGTCAAATAACAATAATATATGTCAGGCCCCAGGCCTGCTGGTAAGATGAGGAGGGCATCATCTCTATAATAACGTCTTTATTTCTTTTCAATCACATGATATCCAACATGGCGGCCCTTTGGCACGCAATCGAGTAGAACAATAAACAACACTTCGGCGAGGAGTCACCAGCTAAACCTTTTCGAGTATGCGTACTCTCTCGACAGCGCTCGCTCCACTTTTAAATAGGCTTATTTACCCACAACTCATTACGCGATGGTAAAGAGTTCGCTCTATTTTTATTTATTACTTACTTAATTTTGAAGCTAATTTTTTTCAAACCTGACATATATATATTTAAGGACAATTAAATTAGATTAAAAATTAAATTCCCTATCTGGCGCTTACCTTTTATTTTTCATTACATCTTCAAGTATCAAATTAATTACCCAATTATTTCTCCGAAACAGATGCCCTAACCCTTAAACATTTCTGCTTCCAGTTCATTATATTTAATAGCCCTATATATCAGCATTAACTTTCAAGTACGCTCATAAAAATCAGCGATACTTATGACATCTATGTTTAGTGGTCACCCACTTAGTTTCACTTTGGCGTTTCTTTTTCTCTCTGCTCTTAGCGTCATATGATGTCGAGAATTATTTGAATAAAGACCTTTTTAAAATTAAGTCTGATTCTGGCTCAAAACATGTCAGAATTAAAGCCGGTAGGATTTTTCTGAAAAAAAAAAAAAAAAACGCATTTCCTAATTTAAACTTAAATATATTCTTAAAATAATCTTAAAATAAAAACGAACGCCAACGAACGTAATAAATGCTATGGAGAATTTGATGGTACTCCGACGGCGTTGTACATATCTTTGCTGAATACGTCGGTTTGCCGGGATTAAAAGGAATGCTCTACGGTAAGGAAAAAGAAGAAACGTGCTCTTAACCCCTGGAAGAACCCGGTCTTTCCACCAAAGAAAGAATCATCTTCTTCTCCTAAAGAAATTTCAGAAATTAAAATTTCAAAAACGGAAGCAAAGAACGAAAATAAAATTAAGCAAGAAGATGAGAGCGGAATAAATGCAGATGAAGAAAAAATAAAACAACCTATAACAATAATAAAATTTATATCCGATTTAAAGATCTACTGACTTTTTTTTTCCAAAAATATAACCTGGAAATGCTAATTCAATCATTACTTACAAATTTGGAAAATGCGTGCGATTCCTTCGATGTAACAGAGAAACAAAAAATTCTCTTTAAAACCAAGTTAGTAGATGGAGCTGTGTGTGAAGACTTACATCAAATCACAATCGATCCCTAAAAATTTTTACGAACTGAAAGATAAAAAACTCAAATAAATCCCGCGGAGATTCATCTTCACTTATCTAAAACAGAAAAAACATCAAAGGAGACCTACATAGAATACTTCTACAGAATGAAAGAAATCGCATCCCGGATAAGAATAGAAGAAGCTGAAAAATTCTACATCATAAGAGGATTAATGGAAAATAGAGCCATAGAGATTCAATTACAAAGCTGCAGCGATATAGAAGAACTGAAAGAAAAAATGAAAATTTTAGATATACAAGAAAAATCAAAATCAAATCGGAATGAAGTTATATACCCAAAGTATCCAATGTCAAGAATACCTCACCATACGAATCAACTTGCCCATAGACAACAGTATGGAAAATGGAGAAATGATCAATCTCAACACCCGGATACAATACGTCGGCCTAATTATCAGACTGCGTAACTCCACCGGGGTTACTGATTTGATTTAGGAGTCCAACGCGCCACAAGCGCTTTTTGGCGCGACTCCTTAATCCTTTTGTTTTGTCTACGCCATGCCTCAGTGCGCGCTCCGCTTTTAATTTATTCCTCGATCAGTGTAATCACTACTTTTTTTTTATTTCATAATAAAACTAGATTTCGAAGGGAGAGGTGGTGGCAAGATTTTAACATAAAATAAATACAACAGAAAGTAATATTATTGTATTACACTTCCAGATATAAATTATTTACACTATTTTAAGGGTTCATTACACAAAATTTGTAACAATGTGTTACTTTTGCTGAGCAGAGATCTCGCGGGAAAAAAAACTAACACTAATATACGTTATCCCCATGGCAACCACATTATCGCACGATAAAAATATCAAAGTAAACCATATTATAATATTATCGCCTATCTTGGCGAACATAAGCAACAACTTGGCGCCTAGCCCTACTGTATCAAATTAGCATCCCAGATGGAGTTACGCAGTCTGATAATTAGACCGATGAATACTCGATTCAAGATACAATGTATACCAGGGATGACTAACCATTGGCACGTGTGTCATCAATGGCACGCGGCACACTATTTTGGGCGCACCACCGATCAAAACGATTTGCATTTTAGTTTAGAAACTATATTATTACAAGGAACCCCAAACTTAAAACACTATTTCAAAGATTAAGATGTACATGAGAAACCAGACAAAGAAATAGTTATTGAAGAACTTATTTCCCTAATTGATTCTTCAATCAAGGAATTTTTAGCGAGATTTTCTCAGTTCAAAGAATTATCAGAAACACTCAAGTTTATTATGTACCTTGATGAGATACATCATTTGATAAACTGAACTTATACTCCAATTTGATTGGTTGGAAATTGAAGAATTTTTTTTGAAAAGCAACTTAGTGATTTCTCGTCTAGTTCAATACGGGTTCAAAAACATATTGAAACGAGAAAAAGCTATCGTCAACTTATTTCTGTAAAAAAGTTAACTTCATTCCATCGCGTTTACAAAATTAAAATATATATATATATAATCAATATTCGAAAGAGGAGAATGTGCCTTCTAAAGTTAATGTCTTTTTAATACAGTTTTGGATAAAAAAATAAAGGGGGATAATTTTTTTTAAAAAAAAGAATGTTATCTTTAAAATGTTGTTGCATAAATTATAATTTCATGTTCCATTAAAATTAATTTATCCATAGAGCCAAAATCTATTTGAAAACTTAATGCTGCAATGATTAAAAAAAAAAAAAGATTCAGTTATTTCTAGTGCGTCTAAGGGTTTTCCCCCCTTCCATTCTGATGTAATAGCACGGAAACTTAATGCCATTCAAACATCATTTTCTTCACACACACAATATTTATTTTGTATATTAATAGTTTTGATTTCCAATTTTCTTGTACGTTTATCTAGAACATAAAAATTCCTTTTCGTATTTTACCTTATCCTATTTTACTTTATAATATTAAAGTAATAAACTGCTTTAATAAAGTAAAGCAGATGTGGCCTATTTATTTCCCAATCATAGAATGATGAAGGGGAATAAGAGCAGGTATTGTTTATGATGTATTGCTCTGGATTGCCCTATTTAGAACTTTTAATCACTGATATAGCACCACACTGGATATTACACTTGATGTTTGCGTCACTAATATAAAAGCTTAACATTTTTGTAGGTCTGTGGCGTACACCGATGCAGTGCCATTGATTGGGTCAGGAGATTTTATTATTTTTTTTATCTATCACCTGCTCATGTGTGTTCGTGATTTCAACTACATATTCAATTCGTTTTGAAATAGATCGTTTCATACATTGAAAGCAGTGGTTAACTCGTGGTGGACGAGTCAAGCTCTGCTGTCTGCTAAAGCCCCTCCGTGTAGAAGGTCTAATACAGGTTCAATTTGCCATGCCTCTAACTCAGGGATTCTCAACTACTGTGCCATGGTCCTTTTGTTTGCCACCAAGTTTTTATTTACATTACATTTAATTATTACATTATATTACATATGTGTAATATGTAAGTAATGTGTGTTTTTTATTTACATTTGTAAAAATTCAAAACTGAATCTTTCGGCCGTTTAATAGAAACAAACTATTCATAAAATTGTTATTGACCATTCGACAGCTATAGAGGAGAGAGTTATTCATTACTTCTCAAATTTAAATATATAAAAAAAATTCATTGAGTTCGTAATCCATATGTGATATCGATACATCTGTATATGAACTATTTTTGAACGAAGCGGAAGTACTCATTTCTCTCTGTAACAATCGAGATTTAATTTCAAAACATTCGGAAGAGTCAGCTAATTCATTTTGGATTAAAATTAGAGGCGATTATCTCACAATAGCAAAAACAGCTTCAGAAATATTGCTATAGTTTTCTACATGTTATTTGTGTGAATTTGGATTTTCAACAGTAAATGATATAAAAATGATAACAGATCGAGACTTTTAAATGAAAATGAAGAAATCCTATTTACCACCCAATATAAACAAAACTATCAAAAACAATCGAGCTCAAATGTCCCATTTAATTTTTTTTATAATTAATTACTCGATTAATATTTTGTTGTCTTCGTCGTACATGTTGGGCGTGGTAGCCAAGGTAACGAACTCGTTAACTGGCGTGTCATGAGTTCGAGTCTAGTACCGCTGACGATCCGCCGAATAGGGGAGTGATGCACCTTAAATCTATCGAGAGCTCAAACGTCCACCCGTTGGTGTTGTAATGACTTCACACAATTTTCAATAAATTCATAATATTAATGATGGGTGAACCAACAGTTTGTCTTTGAAAAAAACTAATTAATATATTTAAAAAAAATTTCACTTCAGCATAAATATAAATGTCTACATGATATACAATAAAATAAAAGTATTTACGTTTAATAGTTTCTGAAAGAAAGGTATGAGATGACACATCAAATGTGATGTTTGTTGTCTTTGCGAGAAGCTTGTTACATACATAAAAATACAAAAATTTCATATTTAAAAACATAAAAACCGTTTTATTTTGGCTGTTTTAGAAATCATTTGTCGAGTTTAGAATAAATTTTGAAGTTTAAAACTTAGAAACTGTCTGCAACAACAAAACCTAATGATAACTTTACAAAACCCAGCGAAAACTTTCAAAATGTCGTATAATCAGATATTTTTAAATACCATCTCAAATTCATACCAAAACCATATTGATACATTTTCACATCATATTTATGATGCTTTTTGTTCAAATCTGATATCTATAAAGCCACTAAATCTTCAAAAATGTATACAGAATTGAGAAAATTGATGTAATACTAGAAATTATCTCGTTAAAAAAAACTAAAAAATGCTATTCTGGGCAATTTAAGACTTTTTTGTTTAATATTTTATGCAAAATAAATTGCAAAGATGTTAATGTTTATTAAAATGGGACAAATACATGTTGTAATTCATTATTTTTCTGATGAAGTCACACTTTATAGTAAAAATTCAATTTTCTCAAAAATGATATTTTTAAAACTACATGCATCTTTTTCTCAGAAAATAATGTATGTTTGCCCATGTGCAGTTTTTTCCCTCATGTTAATGATATGTAACTATATATATTCACGTGTTTTTTTTTGGGATTTTCCCAAAATATTTTATTGAAATCTATATATCGTGACAAAAAATGTCCATTTTTTTAAAATTCATAGTGATATTTTTATGTTACATATTTTTGAGAAAACTAAACAATATTTTAAATATTTCAATTCATTGTAAATATTAATGTTTATTTATTGTTCAGACAACTTTTTAAGCTTTCATATTCAAAGGTATTACAATAAATGGTAACTAATTATAACTCACACACAGATGTTTGATGCTTTTTGTCGTTGCGAGAAGCTTGTTACATGCATTAAAATACACAAATTTCATGTTTAAAAACATAAAAACAGTTCTATTTTTGACTTTTTTTAGAAATCTCTTGTACAGTTTAGAGAAAATTTTGTATTTTGAAACTTTTAGAAATTGTGCTTGCATGTAAACATACAAATGCATAATGAAACCTTTCGCAATGTCGTAAAATCACATATTTCCAAATGATTACTTTTACATATTGATGCATCTTTACATTATATTACTAAAGTTTGATTCGAATCAATGGGCACGGACACAAAATTAAATACATGGGGTCTAAAATTTAAATATTAAAGTTTATTTTAAAGAAAAAACATTTAAAGAAAAACACTCAATTCAACTAGTAACACTCAGGACATGACTTCACTCCCTCGTACCCAATGATGTAATGCATTCTTTTCTAACCCCAAAGGGAGAAGGGGAATTTTCATTCCCTATTTCAGCTGGCGCTCCCTTTAGCAGGTGGTGTTGGACACTTCGACTCTATCCCTAAGGGGGGAAAACTGACCACCCCCCTTAGCAGGTGGTGATGGACCCTTCCACTCCTACAATATTTATGATGTTCTAAGGTCAAATTTGATATTTGTAATGCATCGAAGTTAAAAATGTTTTACAGATAGTTACATATTTTGTGAAATTTGATGCAAAAAAAAATGCTAAAAAAAATCTCGTTGAACAAAAGCTGAAAAATAATATATACATATTTTCTGAATATTTTAAGACTTTTTTTGTTTCCAATTTTATGCTACAAAAATTAAAAAGATACTAATGTTTAATAAAATAGGGCAAATACATGTTGTAATTTATTATTTTTGTGATTAAGTGCGTTTTTATATTAAAAATGCAATTTTCGCAAAATGATTGTTTTCAAACCGCGAGTACCTTTTTTACAGAATCTACTGAATGAATGTATTTGAAATTTTTACAGCACATAAATTATATGTAACTATACATAATGGATCTTTTTTTTTGGAGATTTTCCCAAAACATTCTGCTGAAAAGCAGTTATCGCAGTGTTTCTCAAACTTTCAATACTGGCGCCCCCCTTTTCAATCACAATTTTTATCGCGCCCCCCTTATACGTTAATAAATTACTGAATGCAATAATAATGAACTTTGACGCTAAAGCTACAATACATGATCTTAATTATAAACCGTACAAATTAATAACTTAATTATTAAATTTTTTTTAGTTTATTTTAATCCAAAAAAAAAAAAAAAAAATTAAGTAATAGGATAATTATTATGTTATTTTTCCTTTCTCTGTGATTTTTAAATTGGAACATATTGCAAAATGCGGTGGCTGCTTAGAAGACAAAATATAGATATCAGCTAAATATAGAAAAATAACTCAGAGTGTCAATTTCTAAAAAGCTTTGAAAAACTTTGCTCTGCAAGACAAGCCCATGGAAGTCGCTAATACGTATTAAACTTGTTCTTAATTCAGTATTAATAAGATAAGTATTAAATTTTTTATATGTTACTCTTAAGTAATATATATTTTAAGTAAATTACTTTTAAGTAATAGGTTAATTATTTTATTTTTCTCTCTAATTTTTAAATTGAAATAGATTGAGAAATAATATTTAATTAAAGATTTATTTCCTTCGAGATCCATTTCTAAAAGTACAAATGTCATTAAAAATAGCCTAATCTATGTTGCTCTTTATCATATCCATTACATCTGGCATCCTCGCGAACGTTCATGTGAGTCTACGCAACCTAACAGATGTCTGCACAAAACATGTAAAAATGCTGTACTTCGTACAATTCTAGTCAGTCTTGGCCGAATCGATTAGCTACCGAATCTCTCTTGAATGTACATTTCATAATTCACGCGTTAATTATAATTCACGGTATTAAGTATTTACGGCAGAGGATTAAAACAAAATCATAGATATATTTTTAAATCACAGCGAGCATTCGACGATAATAAAGCATCAACAAGTACACAGACGAGGGCAAATTGATAGCAAGTTACGAATGGGTTAGGGATCCATTTCAAAATACTTCAGAAGGGCACTCAGCTGCCGAAAAAGAGATCTTCATAGATTTCACATCCAGTGACGAAATTAAAGGGCAATTTTGTAATAAATCACTCTTTGAATTCTGGATAGAGGTAGATGCTGAATTTTCTGCACTGAAAACACACAAAAAGCATTTCGTATACTATTACCATTTTTAACATCATACCTTTGTGAATCCGGATTTTCTGCGATGGCTACTTTGAAGACAAAATAGATCTGAGCTAAATATCAAAAAATAACTCTGAGTGTCAATTTCTAATTTTTAGCCTTCCTTTGAAAAACTTTGCTCTGCAAGACAAGCCCATGGTAGTCACTGATAATTATTAAACTTGTTCTTATACTGGCTGAAGTACCCACTCTTAACACGAGTTTATTTTTTAAAAAATGATAATATATTATTCTTGATATAATAGCTTAATTGTAAGGAGAGTGAAACCAAGTGCATGGCAATGTATACAAAAATGTAAAATGATTTATTGAAATGAATACTCATATTATAAACGGTTTTGAATGAACTGTAATTTTAAGCCTCGCAGAATTAGCATTTAGAATGAATGTTAAGTAATAAAAAAAGAATATAAAATTCTAATGAATAACAATTGTGTTATTTTTTTAATATTTAAAGCGAGAAAGCCCGGAATTAGGTGTGCACTTGATACTAACGTTAATGGTCGCGGGGAGTGATGCACCCCAATTCCTTTTTTTTATAATTATTTTCAATATACAAGATAAAAATCACAATTTCAGTAAATAATTTAACTAAGAGAAAATATACTTACCTATTTCAAGGATTTTTCTATTTTTCTTTCATAATTTGAGAAAATATCCAATAAAACTGAACTAAATTGTTCCAAATGTGCGTGACCTTAATAAAGGACACAAATCACAG
>BMAV01011979.1:359335-377569 GCA_019973955.1 Trichonephila inaurata madagascariensis
GAGACTTGGTGTAATAGTAGTACTCCCTTAGGGTGTTCAATCCTCAAAGTAATTCCGCCGAATGGCCAGCCAATTCGGAAAAAATAGCCTTCGAAATTCATGCTTAGCTTTTATACAATTAAGTTTCAATTTCCTCCAACGATTCCGTATCCTGGTTGGATTATCGTCTGCATACTATGCGTGAGGTCAGGGTTTGATTCATTGATCAACTTTTATTATTCATTTCATTTAATTATATTTAAAATTAAATAAATTTTTTTTGAAAGGTTTATTTGATATTAAATGATATTTTATATAATTATTTTGTATTTATAAATTTAAAAAAATACTGTAATTATATAAATATTTATATTAAATTTTATAAATATATTTTTATATAAATAAGTAATATTTTTATAATAAAATATATAATATAATTTTAAATGATATTATACATAAAAATTAGTTACAAATAGTTTTATAATGTGAAATGCAATATACTATAAATAAAATATTATACATGATATAAAATAATTTATAAAGTATATTATTATTATTAAATTAATTATTTTATAAAATATTTAATAAATCATTTTTAAATAAATTTAAATATTTTTAATAATAAATTAATAAAAATTCTTATAAATATTAATTAATTAATTTTAAATAATATTTATTTTAATTAATAATTATTTTAAATAATTTGAATTAATAACTGTTTTAAATAGTTTTTATTAATAATTATTTTAAACAGTTTTTATTAATAATTATTTTAAATATTTTATATAAAAAAAATTTTAATAATTTTAATAATAAATTTATTTATTTATTTATTTATTTTTGCTCTATAAAATACAGCATAATTACATAAAATATCAAATAAACCTTTCAAAAATAAATTTATTTAATTTTAAAAATGAAATGGAAAAAAAGGTTGGTCCCTGACCTCACGCATAATATGCAGACGATAATCCAACCAGACTACGAAATCGTTGGAGGAAATCGAAACTTAATTGTATAAAAGCTAAGCATGAATTTCGAAGGCTATTTTCTCCGAATTCACTGGTCATTCGGCGGAAATACATTGAGTGTTAAACACCCTAAAGGAGTATTACTATTACACCAAGTTTTGACCCCAAATGGATTGCCTTAGTCGTGCCCTCTCCTTGTAAGAAAGTAAAATTCTATACGTATGTCAATTTTCACCTAATCTTAATAGTGTGTGACTGATCTATCCACGTTCTTTCATTAATATAATCCTCTTAGAAAATGTTTGGTCTGTCAGTTAGAGTTTATGCACACCCGACCCTCTGAAGAAGAAACCTTGATTATTTAAATTAGATCGGCTGTTTATAGTCTAGGTTTTCAAGCTAGAAGGAGAGAGAAAGTGAGGAGATAGTATGGACTGCTACTGATTAGGTATTACTCTATTTTATAGTATATTTCAGATATTGGAAAAGTGTGAGAGTTAAAGTGACGATTGGTCACTACAGTTTAATTATTGATCAAATAATCTGGAAAGTAGATTTGTTCTAGAATTAAGTAGGTCGATATTTAAGGTATCCGAACACGTTGAAAATTAGCACAGTCGATCAAGGCAGATATTTTTGTTTTTTATTTTATTTAATAGAGCTATCTTTTGTCTTTACGAAACATACTTTGTTTTGTTTCTGCGCTACATAGAGGCCAAGTTACAATAAATTTTATGAAGTTAGAAAAACCGGAAGTGGTTCTTTGATCTACCAGAAGTGGGACTTTAAATTTATCAAAATCTATCATGGCCAGTCTGATAACTCAAAATGTTATGAATGTATTTCTACAAAACCTTTTGCACCTGATATTTATGCTATTTTCTAGAGAATGTACTAAAATATTTCTCATTGAATGAATACTTTTTGAGTTACGGCTTGTTACTTAAATAATGGTCTCATAAAGAATGTAACATTTCTTATGATATTTACTTAATCAGCTCTAAACTTTTTTAAATTTTAATAAGACATTGAAATTTTAGTACATTTTCTAGATAGATGCATCTAATTTGTTTTAGTAATATTGTTACTAGTATATGTGTATTACTTTTTTCTCTAACTGCTTTGACGTTTTTCAAAAATATTGCTAAAATTTCACTTGTAATTGTGATTTTTGTAAACTTCAAGTAATTTATTTTAAATATTGTTAGTTAAATAGCAGTATATATTGGTTATGAGTCCTCTAAAAAGTATTTATGATGTTTAAATATGTTTTTTTGTTAAAAAGTACCCCGAACGTGTTCGGATAACTTAAAGTTTTCTTACACTTGACGTATTTCATTATTAATCCACATATCGCTTAGATTGAGAGCATCTATTCTCTTTGAAATTACATGAACTGTGTTGCTAATTGTGTGATCAATAAATAGATTGTTTTGGGATATGGCTAGTCTTCCTTCCCTTCCTCCCACATCTCTAGTCGGGAATAAGAGATCACCTCATTTCTCACCAGTGTTTTATTAAAAGGCGCAATTTTAAAGCTTTTTCAGTCCTCTTTTTCCAATAAAACATCGAAAGATTTATAATATTGTACAAATAGTGAATAACTTTTGATAATGATATTATAATTTATTTAAATTTACATACACACAGTTCCTTTCAATTTTCTTGTGTTTTTATCATTTATTTTAAAGAAAGATGAATTCCAGTAACGTTTTTAATAATTTCTTTTAAAAACGAATTATCTGAACATTATTGCTCATTTTACCTCGATTCAAAACAATTGTTTCTTTACAAGAGTATTCCTTATTACTTTTTTTTTCTTTATTTCGTTATCTATATGTTATTCCATTGTTATCGCTGTTGATGAATAATGTGGTATTAAACCAAGATTGTAATTTATTGTTATGTATATAATCATATATAGATATATATATGTGGATAAATTGCGATGGTTTTTAATCTCTATTTTTGATGTTATTTTATTTATTTATTTATCACTATCATTTATTTTTTATTTGTCTGTGATTTAATATTGCTTTCTTAAAAGATGAGATTTTTATATAAATACCTTTTTATTTTATAATTAGACGTGATTATCTTTTTTTACTTTATAAGCGATTTAATTTTATTGACATCTTATTTATACTACTTTTCAAAAAGATGTTTTCTGCATTATATTTTACACTGGCAATTGCATAATCTGGTGAAATAGCAGAAAATTTGACAGTAAGAAATGCATTAATTGCAAGATGACACATAGAAGATTTTTATTTAAAACGCGTTCGCAATCCCCCTCGGATGTCAATTTTGGAATACCCTTTTTTAGCGGACCTCTACTATTTGAAAGTAACATGTCAGCTAAATTTCAAATCTAGACTTAATAGTTCAGAAACGAGATTCTCTTTTTATATTACACCCCTTTAACACCCTGCAACCATTTTCGGGGTCTATTTTTGCAAAACCTCTTTTCTAGCGAATTTCTACTCTATGAATGGATCAGGCCTGCCCAAATTTCAGGCCTGTAGGTCTAATAGTTCAAAAACGGAAATATGTTTCTATTACTGCACTTAAACCTCTAGCTGCGCATCCCGCGATTTATACGGGTTTGCATTTTTCCGACTATTTGCTATGCAACCTGTGTTGTTCCTGTTTATGATTTCATGTTCATATTTTGATGATCTAATCCTATATTTTAAAATGAAAACTCTTTTACAAAAGGCTTTTGTAAATTTTAACCCTTAAATGTAGATTTAATATGTAAATTTGAAATACGTAATAAAACATACGAAGTTTTTGAACCTTCTTTGATAAAACAAATAATATAAAAAAAAAATAATAAATTAAGTCAATTCCTACTTAGATCAACAAAGAAAAATTTTATTTTAGCTACTTTTTATTAAATAGTTGCAATGAACATAAATATGGATATACATATGACAGAATCGCAACATTAAGGGGTAATTAATTATTATTAATGTTCATTAAAGCATCATATTGTCCTCCAAAACAATCGTGTATATAAAACTTCAGTCCAACTGAATGCTTTAAGGCATGAGAAAAAAACCTTTTTGAGTTTTGACAAAAGTCACCAAAAGGGTCACTAAGTCACCAAAAATGATGTCAACGTGGCTGTATTTGTAATTCTTTGAATAATTAGTTTTAATCAATTAATTTTTATTAATTATAATTAAAGTATTGTATTGTCATCCAAAATAATCATGTGTATAAAATTTCAGCTCAATTGAGCACCGCTTTAAAATGTATTTTATTAAAGACTAAAAATTCCATCAAGATAAATAAATAAATAAATATATAGAGTGTGAGCTAATAGTAGGAATTGAATAACTATGCAGCGAAAGGGTTAACCCTAAGCAACCACGCTGGGGTTCGACTTTCTAAAACCCTTTTATTAGCGGATCTTTAACCCATGAATGGAACATGCCAGCTAAATTTTAAGTCTCTAATAATTCAAAACCGTAAATATTTATCTCCAACGCCCCTTAAACCGTTGCAACGTGACTTGGGTGTTGATTTCCTTAAAATCCATTTTGTAGTAGATCTCTACTCCACGAGAATAATCTGCTTACCAAATTTCAAGCCTAAACATCTAATAGTTTAAAAATGAAAATTATTATGCATAATACCCTTCCAGACCTGGTAACTCCACCTGGGGGTGGATTTTCAATACATTCATTTTGTATCGGGTCTCTACAGCATGAAAGGAATCCGCTTACCAAATTTCAAGATTATACGTCTAATATTTCAAAAATGAAAATTATTATGCATAATACCCCTCGAGACCCGGTAACGCCACCAGGGGACCGATTTTCAATAAATCTATTTTGTATCGGATCTCTACAGCATGAAAGGAATCCGCTTACCAAATTTCAAGACTATAGTCTAATAATTTAAAAATGAAAATAATTATCTGTAACACCCCTTCGTCTCCCGCAATGCCCTTTGGAGTCGATTTTCACAAACTCCGTTCTTATCGAATCTACTCTATGAAAGGAACGTGTCTACCAAATTTCAAGTCTGTAGGTTTGATATTTCAGGAGATATCGTGATGAATGTGTAAGTCCCTTTTCTTCTTTATATATATAGATATAAATACAAATATGTGTTTCTGCTTTTTTTTCTTTTGATGTTTTGTTTATATTTTATTTTTTATTTGTATTTTTATTTTTATTTATCTTATTTTAAAATCCAATTTATTTTGAATTTATTATACTTAAGGATAAATGAAACAGAAACTCAAAATATCATGCTTCGTTTCAGCCAATTATTGAGTTGAAATTCTCAAATTCTGTTTTAAAGTCTTTTTGAAGAAAATGACAAGTAATTTGATTTTCTCTAGCACTGATGTAATGTAGAAACCCCATAATTTTAAAAAAAATGAATAAGGAAATCAAAGTTTAAATACACTACATGGATTTAGATTACGCGTAAATAATATTAGTATCAATTTTCTTATACATCATTATTTAAATGAATATTATAAACTTTAATAAAATTTAGAGAAAACTCGCATCAGAAAAATGAATTGCATGTTACCTAAATTTTTTGCAGTTTTCACATTTGTAATAAGGAGATTGTTGTATTGCTTTAACGTCTTGTGCTTCAGTACTTTCCAGTCCTGTTTCATATATACATTGCTAGATAATTGTATTACAGAATTCGATATCTATTTTATGATGTCCTTTTCCCTTTTTTCATTAATATTTCTAAAGCTTTTTTTTTATCATAGATGGTTTCTTACATTTCTGAGGACTACAAGAAAGTCATCTGAGATTTGACATATCCTTAAGAGAGTATCTGAAATATTTGTTTCTAATATTTCAGATATACTTTTCAATGTGATCAAAATTTTAATTTGTAAAAAATGTAATAAATAATACCTACAATTCTCAATCAAATGTATTATTTACCTTTAGAAGAACGAAATCATTAAAAAAATCAGTTATCCAAAAATTTTATGTATCTCGTACTCTTGAATTTTGGAAATCAGTACATAAATGCTTCTGATTATGTTTTAACTATACAGCAAACGAGAACTTTAACGATCAAATTGTGCTTATGTGCAATATACAAATAGGTAGTAATAAAAGCGTAATTAAAAGAAAAGAAAAATACATCATAAATTTTAAAAAATAATAATAATAATAATAATAAATCTGAAATTTGGCTTAAACATTATTATAAATGCTGTCTTTAATGTAAAATCATTTCATTTAAAATGTACCTTATAGTATTTATTAAACATTGCTGCCAGAGATTTGTTTGAAATATTAATAAATTGTCATATTGTCAATTCTTACGTTATTGTCAATTTACATTATTGTCAATTTTTACATTGTCAGTTCTTACATTATTGTCAATTTACATTATTGTCAGTTCTTACATTATTGTCAATCTACATTATTGTCAATTTACATTATTGTCAGTTCTTACATTATTGTCAATTTTTAAATTATCAGTTCTTACATTATTGTCAATTTACATTATTGCCAATTTTTATATTGTCAGTTCTTACATAATTGTCAATTTACATTATTGCCAATTTTTAAATTGTCAGTTCTTACATTATTGTCAATTTACATTATTGTCAATTTACATTATTGTCAATTTTTAAATTGTCAGTTCTTACATTATTGTCAATTTACATTATTGCCAATTTTTACATTGTCAGTTCTTACATTGTCAGTTCTTACATTATTGTCAATTTACATTATTGCCAATTTTTAAATTGTCAGTTCTTACATTATTGTCAATTTACATTATTGTCAATTTTACATTATTGTCATTTACATTATTGTCAATTTACATTATTGCCAATTTACATTATTGTCAATTTACATTATTGTCAATTTTACATTATTGTCATTTACATTATTGTCAATTCTTGTCATTGTCAATTGTTTTCTTTACTCTATTTCAAAAAAATATAATTTGTAATAATACTATAAGACCATATATTGTGCATAAAAATGTTACAGTTGGAAAATATTACAATTTTTAACTGATGTAATTACACAGAATGTTTTAATAAAATTATTACACAAATGTTACTACTATAAGCATGAATCTAACATGGTCTACCATGATCGTCGTCTTCCTTCAACAATTAACGGGGCACGGAATGGAATCCTTTAATAACTGTTGAAAGGAAGCCCTCTGCCTTGGGGCTTCTTCAATATATATGGAGATTTCACGAGATAATCCTGTGCCTCCGATGACGCCCACTTTGTGGGAGAATAAGAATATCGACGTAATTAAAATTAAGGTAGATAATGATTGAGAAAAGAGTGAACAAACTGCTGCTGAGAGGTGTCACCACTGTGGTTGAGAATGAGATGTGAGGTATTCGATTAAAGCATAGCATAATCATTGTCCCAATGCTGGTGGGTGTTATTGTTATGCTAATTTATTCTAGATTGCTTGAATTTAGATTTGGATATATGCAAGATTTCTTGGAAATATATTAGTTTTAAATGAAATGGATTTATTGGTTTGATAAATAAACCCTTAGGTATTTACCTTTTCATTTGCAAGTAAGGGATAACAGAATCAAATGTAATACGCCAAACTTGAAAAAAAAAAGTTAAAAAAAAAGAAAAGTTTTGTATAAAAAGTGAAATAAAACAAAGTCGTTTCGACAATGAACATTTTTTTAAAAAATACCCTATATTTTTAATTTTTAGTAGTTTGTTGAAATGGAGGAATAATTTTTTCTTTCATTACACTAATTGAAATATGTTCCATTCTTTCAAATAAACTACTTAAATTTTTTACTAATTAGAATTAGAAAAAAATAGCTTTTGTTTTGAAAAATAATGTTACCCTTCAAAAATCCTCTACTTATTTCAAAAACTTTTTAGAGTATTTTCCTCTATGACTATTGCCACTGAAAATAAAATGGAATAAATAATATCTGTAATGTAATCAATGATGGGAGATGAGAATATAAAAATAATGCTCCAGCATAGACATAACTACTTATTCTAGTAAAATATGTATGAATAATTCTGAGGATTTTATATTAAAATAAGGATTATTTGTAGTAAAAATGGGCACATACACATGCATACAGATAAAACGTTAGAAAAATAATTATACCCTAAAATTGGTAAAAAGGTTTTAAAAAACATAAAAAGGAAAAGAAAATAAGGTAGTTTTGATAATAAGTACTTCGTAAAAATTTCCCCTGTATTTTTAATTTCTAGCTTTTCTTAAATTATTAAAATGAAGACATTGTTTTTCCTTATTATACTGATTGAAAAATGTTTCCTTCTTTCAAATAAACTTTTCGAAATTTTAATTACTAGAATAAGAAAAAAAATCCCTTTTGTTTCGAAAAACAGTTTTAACCTTTAAAAATAACCAGTTTATTTCAAAAGCTTTGAGAGTGTTTTCTTCTATGAATGCTGCGCAGGAAATAAAATGCAATGAAAAATTAAGCTATTTATACTTAAATGTTGAAAATTTCCATATGATAATGTATAAATTGTTAATGCTGATAATTTATGTTTCCGCACAACTCAAAAAATCTGTGATTACTCAAATAAGCAATGTATAAATATTTCTGAGGGTCGTTTTGTAATAAAATAATAATTATTTTTGTGGAAAAGCGGCACTCACACGCATACAGGTATAGGATTATGAAATAAAATTTAAATTGGTAAAAAAGTTGTGTAAAAAAGTATACTATAAAAAGGAAAATAAAGTAAGGAAGTTTTGATAATGTGTACTTTATAAAAATGTCTTCTATATTTTTAATTTTTAGATTTTCTTAAATTAATTTAATAAATAAATTGCTTTTTTCCTCATTATACTCATTGAAATATGTATGATTCTTTCAAATAAACTATACAGAATTTTCAATAATTTGAATTAAAAAAAAAGGTAAACATCATTTTGCATCACATTTTGAATCTTCAAAGATCATCTTAAATAGAAAACTTGGCAAGAGTGTTTTCATTTTTAAATATGGTCACGAACAATGCAATAAAAAAAATCCAAGCCATTTCCTAATTGTTAAAAATTTTCTAAAAAACACAAAAAATTGCTTAGTGTTCCAAATATAAATAGCCACAGAAGAATATACAGAGTAATTAATAATATACGAGATATAAATATAAAAAAATACGATTCTTACAGTAGTCGCATATGATGTGTAACATCTGACATGTTATCGTGGTAAATACGCAAAATTAACTTTTTTTCCTGAAAAAAATATGAAAAAAAAAAACCTCTCCCGCGCCAGCGCTCGCGGGTATGATTGGAAATAATTTTCTTTCGAATAATTATATCTTTAATGAAAATTGTATTTAATTAACAAAAGGAGTATAAAGTGTGTGTGTGTGTGGAATATTTTATCAAAAACAATTATTCTTGTTCAATTTGGGAAAGAGCGGAGACTATAGACTTATGATAAATAAAATATTTCACATGTACTTGTGATTTCAAAGTATTTAAAAACCGTTGAATAATAGCGTCAATAACAATACCACTGTTAACAGTCGAAACATTTTGATTTGTGTTCATTTTGAGCTTGAGTTCGTCATTTATAAATGCTATGAGTGGCTCAGCTTTTGGTGAACTGAAAAAGTTAAAATCACCACTCAAAATCAGGGGGAAGCGAGTGATAATTTTTTTAAAAGAACAGAACCACCTTCGTTATATGCGTTATATGGTAAGTACAAAATGCAGGAAATCTTTAATTTTTCTTAACCGTTGTATTCGAAGAAATGTATGCGATCACCGAAATCACTGTTTGTCTATTTTCAAATAATTCAAATAAGCATTCTGCCGCACTTATGTTCCCCAATATCGTGACTAACGGATTTAGAGTCAAGCGCTGGAGTGCTTGATGGTTACTAGAGTTGGACCCCCATGCGAGGGTAGCGAAAAGACACAGCCACGCACTCTCATTGGTCAAATCAAGTAGCGCGCGCTTACGTCACATCCTGTTACGCACATCCGTCCCTTTTCACGAAATCACTCCCACAAATATCCATCAACCGAGAGGAAAGATGTTACACATCAAAAAATAATATACATCGGCATACCCATAGTTATATATTCTAGTAAACTATGTATAAATAATACTGAGGTTTTTATACTAAATTAAAGATTAGTTTTATGGGAAAGAAACACACACATATACATATGTATACAGTGATAAAAACAAAAAAAAAGGTTTTAGTTGCGATGTCTTTTATAAATCTTATCACTTCATGTTTGTTTGAAGAAACATTTATAAGGCGCAAAATTTTTATTACTTGATATCTACTCTTAAGTGTCTGGAGGATATTGCGGGAAATAACATAAGACATTTCCGTGTTAGAATTGTATCTACGGGCTGCGAAGACAGACAGAATAAAATAGAAATAACTACATTTAGCCCTTTAAGCATTGCTTTCTTCCTGGGATGTTTTGAACTGTGTTGGTAATGATAGTCGTAAGGATAAACATTTATATAAAAATAACCTAGTAAGCCTAGTTTGTACCTTAAGCTATTTGTATCTGTTTTATTTGCTTAATGTTTATTACTAATGTAAACGGTTATTTTATCACAACTTTATGGAACTTAATCGTCGATTTGAAGTTGATTTTTGTGTTTGTTTGTTTGTTTGCTTGAGGATATAATGTTGTAGAGAAAATATTTATATATATATATATATATATATATCAGCTTAAAGAACAAAAAATAAAAACAAAGTAGAAAAGGGGATGAATGTTATTTGTAAGAAATATATATAAAGGTATACAGGATTGGTTAAATAACCATTGAGTATTTTAAATTAAATATGTAGGAGGATGGGTGCACGCGTGAAACACTCTGAAAGATTATTTTTATTGATCTTAAATATAAATAAATGTAATCCTTGAAACAATTTTTTTTTCAAAGTTTGTTAATTTATGTTAGTTTATTTATGCATTTGTTCAAGCATTCTTATGCATTCATGCCTACATATGTATACAAATTGTCTTAATAAAAATTGTATGCGCATACTAAAGATTTAAAATTATAATGTATTTATTGTTTTGCTTCTTTAATATTGAGTTGCTATTTTTATGGATTATTTTTATCTGTTATAATCATGTTATACAGTGTTACTTTATTTGTGTAAATGTTTTCAGATATGTAGTGAATTCACTGTGTAACAGACAGATACCAGTATTGTTACTTACGAAAATGCTTTTAGTAAGTCTTAAAACTTTTTTTAACAGATATACTTTAATCAGATATGAAAGAAGCTGGTTTTGAATAAATAATTTCGATTAAAATCAAAATTTTTACAATTTGAAAAGTTAAACTTTAACAAATATTGAATCATAATAAATAAAAAATAAAAAAGTTTTTTTTTAATAAAGTATATTTAAATATATGGAATACTCTGAAAGTCTTAATTTATTTCAAAACATTGCATTTATTTTGAAATAAATATTGTTTTAATGCAATATATGCTCATTGACGAAGTTGTAGGTAAATAAAAATGAAAATAAGGTTATTGCTTTATTAAATATGGTAATGTTTAAGCAACTGAAAAATTTTATCGGTGTATTGCTTGTTAACCAAAACAAGCTCTTAGATTTCTTGAAATTTTGCAGTTAAATGATTTATTTAAATTATATGTGTATTGCAATGCTAAATTTATTCTAACCTGCTATTTTGCAACGGTTACTCTGATGTATAAGTTGAAGTGCAAAATGAATTATTTTCGGCAAGTATTTGAAAGACATAATCGCTTTCAATATATATATATAAAAAATTATCGCATTAATATCAACGTTCAAAATTCGGAGTCGCCAAGTTGGCAACCCCGATTTCGCATGCGTCATACGCCCTAAATTGTCAACCATGTTCTGCGTTTCATATAATGTTGCTTATACGGTTGAGATAATACAATACTGCAAGCTCTTTCAAGAAAATATCCCACGATTACCTGGACTGGAATCGTTTTGAAAGAAGAAAAGCGTTGCCACATTCAAAACCTTATTAACAATCAACGGAAAAACCCAATTTTCCAAGAAGCCGCAAGAGCTGCAGGTTTATCAAAATCTAAGGATCAATGAAGGAGATTGGACACAATGCAACTTCAGTGATGAATTTAACTGAAGAACAGTGCCAAGTACCAATTTTAAGAAATGAAAAACAAATAAATGGTATTACATAAATACATGTAAATTTCCGTCTTACAATTTGAGCAATGCGTATAAACAGTTTTATAATTTGTACAATTGGGGTGGAATTACCTACTCTTTCAAGTTATAAATAAAAATTATTTTTTACTTTCAGATGAAAGCTAAACCACATTCAAAATTTTATTTTAATGAAACAAAATTTTGTTTATAGAAGATTTTTTTTAATTTTTTCAGTGAAAAGAAATCATAAGATATTTTACTTAGCGTCATTTGCTGTTCAAACAATTCTAAAATGTTAACATTTTCCCATATTGAAATAAAATATGATGTAGTAAAATTATTAAAAACTAGAACTTCAAAGTATACCTTTAAATAACTCTTTGACACGAGTTAAGATGTTCTACTGATTATCCCTTTCTTTAAATTTCTAATGCTTGTATCAACTATTATCTTACAAAGTATTTCAAAATCAATTTAAAATATTATTAATGATTCGATTACGAGATTATATGTTAGATGCAATCATTTGATTTTGTTAGTTCAGTTTAGACCACAGCTTAGAGTTCTACTTTTTCCAGAGAGTTTTTTCTCTTATCCCAAGCTGTTTACATAAGAATACATATAACTCAAATATTGATACATATATAAAATTAGTCATTTTGCTTTAAATAAGGAGTTCGCACCAAATGCAGGAATTTTTAATAAGTTTGTAATACATATTTGTGAATTCTTCAACATACATTTAAAAAAAAATCATGCTTGCAAATTTAAAAGTCGGGACCTATAAAATAAGAGATTTAAATTTGGATTACCTTATTAAGAATTTATTAAACTTTTTTTTTTTCTAAATAATTTTTTTTCTTCTCCGGCGCCAAATAAAAGTAAGTTATATGTATTTATATGTGAAATTATACCTCGACTTAGGCGATTGTATTAATAAATATTTAAGTTAAGAATTTCTTAGAGGGAGTGATTCATTTGAAGGTAGAGAGTACAATATAAAGATAAAATCATAAGAATCCGATATTCTATTTTTGAACAGAAACGAATTTATTAAAACTCTAAGTCCATGAAACTAAATTCAAAATCAGAACTTTTGACAACGGTTATAATTTTACAGGTATTATCCAAAGGAAACAATTATTCTGACTTTTTTAGGTCAGAGAAATATCGATTTGTGATATTAATAAGGAAACTGAATTTCTTCAAAATAAGATAAAGTAATTAGGTAATCACAAACTACTAAATTAAGTAATTTGGAAGAAAATTATAGAATAAAAAAAATTTATTCCGAGTTTATTCCCATTTCTTTTAATACTGATCACTAATAAAGTTTCATATAATGTGCAGATTTTTTCAAAGTGAAAAATATGCATGTAAAGTACAAATCATTATAATTAAAAATGAAGTACGAAGCAATAAATACAGTAAAGAACAATAAAAAAATAAACAATTAAAATATCTTCCAAAGAAATGCAAAGCAATGTCAATTAAAAATAATCATTATAAACATATATATGTATATGTTACTTTATATTTTTTCTAACATGAATTTTCCCTAGTAATAATCAATAGCAATAGAGGAACACATAATGAAATTCTTAAAAAAGAAACCCAAAACAGAATACTGAAAGTTTATGTTCACTTGCCATTTTAAAAATTCGAAACATTGTAAAATTAAATTTTGCTCCTGAGACCGCATTTTCAAGAATAAAATATAAGTCCTGAAGAAATTTTCTATTAAATAATAAATGCTGTTAGTCTCATTAAAAGATTTTTATTTCTAGCAGATATGAAGAAAATATGTTTCTCTTCATCGCGCCAGATAGGTAATGTCGAACCTCGAGAGAATTAACTAAAAGGGAAAAAATCAAAGAGATGCAGGAATAAAACTGTACAAAAATGAAATTACACAAACTGAACACTTTAAGAAGGAATATATTTTTGTAAAATTAGCACATTCAAAAACTGAAATAAAATATTAATATTTCGATTATTACTATAAACAATAAAATAAAACTTCTTGTTTTGAAAAATAACTTTAAAGGTTAAAACGTAAATAAAATAAAGATACTAAGGAAAAAAAACATTTAAAAAGATAGTGCACAAATGCATGAGCACATATAGATAGCGGTTATATGTGGAAAAAAATATTCTTAATCAGTACTTAACCTATGAGGAAGAGATTTTCTATGGTATGGACATTAGTAGAAAAAAATAATTTTAAAGAAATGATTTCAAAGAATAATATTGCGACAAAGGTGTTGAATTTTGGAAAAAATGGGAAAAGACTTAATTTTGTTCAGATTATATTTTAGATTCAAATTAAAGGGACATGGTACGATTTACGCAAAAATTTTAAATTTAAGGATTTTTAAAAAATATTTGGTTGCCTCCTATGTTTGTATACTATGTTAAACAGATTTTGTGCTCAAAATTTCATAAAAAGCTAGCCATGTAATTTTTAAGGAAAAACTTAAAATTTTTGAAGTGATTCGAAAATGCTACTCCTCCTACAAAAATTGACGTACATGCGTGAAATTTGACTTACAAGGACGTCAAACTATGTATAATAAAAGTTGGTATGGGTTTTGCGTTAACGTGATTGGTTTTCATACAATACTTCTTTTTATGAATGTTTATTGAAAATTCCTTAAAAAATTTATAAATTCTGAGTTCAATTATTTTTAAAAAAGTAAATATTGCTTTGATTTAAAAATGCATACCAACTTTTGTTACACGTACTATTAGCAATAGGTAAAAAAATTTCAAAGCATAAGGTGCAATAGAAAAAAAGCCTTAGTATTTTAAATGAAGACAAACCAGTTATTTTATCTTTCTGAGATTAGTCAGTTTAAAGTTTTGATTTGCCATAGGGATGTGAATAAAACCGAACGTGAAAGCTCTATCATAATTCTACATTTTTTAAGTTTAGAGCTTTAAGAGGACATGGTACGATTTACGCAAAAATTTTTAATTTAAGTATTTTTAATTCTTTTTGGTTGCCTCCTATGTTTGTATACTATGTTAAACATATTTTGTGCTCAAAATTTCACAAAAAGCTAGCCATGTAATTTATTAAGGAAAAAACTTGAAATTTTTGAAGTGATTTTAAAATGCTACTCCTCTTACAAAAATTGATGTACACGCATGAAATTTGATTTACAAGTACGTCAGACTATCTATAATAAAAGTTGGTATGGGTTTTGCGTTAAAGTGATTGGTATTCTTACAAAACTTCTTTTTATGAATGTTTATTGAAAATTCCTTAAAAAATGTCTAAATTCTGAGTTTAATTATTTTTTAAAAAATAAATATTGCTTTGATTTAAAAATGCATACCAACTTTTGTTACATGTACTATTGGGAGTAGGTAAAAAAAAAATCAAAGCATTAGGCGCAATAGAGAAAAAGCATTTTAAATGAAGACAAAATAGTTATTTTATCTTTCTGAGATACGGCAGTTTTTAAAGTTTTGATTTGCCATTGGGATGTGAATAAAAACGAACGTAAAAGCTATCATAATTCTGCGTTTTTTAAGTTTAGAGCTTTCAAATTTTGTGAGGTTATAGAGAAAAGTATATAAAGAAAAGTGTAGGCTAAAAATATTAAATTTGATTTTTTGACCGATTTTGGTCAATTGTGTGATTCGTACTATGTCCCCTTAAAATTTTGTGAGGTTATAGAAAAGTATATAAAGAAAAATAAAATTTAGGCTGAAAAAGTTAAATTTGATTTTTTTGACCGATTTTGGTCAATTGAATCGTATTGTGTCCCCTTAAAATTATTTTCTACTAAATAAATAATCAAAAATGATGATTAATTAGTAGTGAGTCGTACCAATTACATTGCAGCATTTCAGAACAGCAGTTCTCTGTCCCCGCATCGTCTTATAACTCGGAACAAAACTTTTTGTTATCTTCCACATCAGTATACACTGCAACTGCAATAGTAAGTTGTTGTTTTTTTTAAATTGATTCTTAAGGAGCAGTTAAATGTACCCGATGCTTTTTGTAACTATTTAGTAGATGTCCTCCTATCACAATAAATGTTAAAAACTACTTAAATATTTGTTTCTCTTTAATAAAATTATTTTGACATTTTACCATTAAAAAAACCTCAAATACTTAAAATTAATTTCTTATATGGCAGTAATTACAATAAAAATGAACTTTCTCTAAATCATTTTTCTCTTCATATATGTTCCAAAGAACATTTTTCTGCATAGTTAAATTTTGAAATTACTAAAAAGAAAATATTTTGCAATCCACCATATATATATATATGTAAATGGATGTTTGTATATATGACCTCGCTTCACTCCAACACCGTTCAACCGTTCAATCACTATGAAAATTGGCATGTATATGTATTTTTTGTACTATCCTCTTTGTTACCGCTTTCCACCAAGTGGCGCTACAGCATATCAACTTCTACATCGTTGAATCAATCGCCAAGTTGCCAACATGGTCGCCAAAAATGATGCCCACTTGGCTCTATCGCTAACATTTCGCTATGTTTCATTGAATCGTCATTATAATGTAAGGAATGATTTCCTTGCGAATATTTTTATTTTAACATAAAATAAATACAATAGAAAATATTATTAACGTATTACACATCCATATATAAATTATTTACACTATTTTAAGCGTCTATTAAACAAAATTTGTAACAATTGTTCACGCCAACACTATGAAAATTGGCATGTATGTGTATTTTTTTGTGTGCTGTCTTGTTACAACTCCCCACCAGGTGGCACTATAGCATATCAACTTCTTCGTTGAAGCAATCGCCAAATTACCAATATGGTCTAAAAAAATTGCTCAGAAATACATCACTTGACTGATAAACATCCATGACTTTTTTATACCGTCATTACAATATTACTATGATGAACATAAATAAACACTAAATCCAATGATTGTTTCTAATTCTTTTACTAAGAATCCTTTTTCTTAAAAATGAAAATTAGGAGGAAGAATAAAATATGAAGCTTTACCTTTTGATATTTTAAGGAAGTATTAGCCATCATAACATTTCAATTAGTTAATGAGATCCCTCCCAAGAGCAAAATCTAAATGTAGACGAGCTCTGCTATTAAATAATAAATGTCATAGGGATTTCTAACAGACTTTTATTTCCAACTGGTATGAAGAGGATATGTCTTTGCTCATTATACCAGACAGGACATGTCTCTTTTCGTGATATCTGTCAGAAACGAAAGACTCTCCCGTGCTAATTCTGAATCCCCCATGCAAATGGAAATCTCTTGTCATGAAAAGCAGACAATCCTTTCTGCTCCCGTGCACTTTACTGCCAAAAACCTTAATGGCCGTTGGATAGCTATCATACTTTAAAAAATGATATTTAAAAAAGTCATGCTTTGATATACAGTATTTTTACGGTACTTTACAAAGGAATGTTTTCTAAGGAATATAAGTTTTTAACTATTTATTAAAAGTAATGCGAAAAGATTTCAGTTTGAAAATATAAGAAGAGTGTTTTTTATCTTTTAAATTTCATCTTGATAAATATTTTCTTTTTTGTTAATAGAGTATGAAAAATTAATTTTTTTTAGAATATCAAAAAAATAAATACACGTCTTTTCTATTTTAGCTAATTATTAACTTATTCAAAAAATTATTAATATTTTAAAAAGAAATTTTAAAATGTATACATGCATAGTTTCTTAAATATTGTAACATAATTCAGTACAATAATCTGTCACCTCTGTATAAATATATAAGATATTTATTTCCATTCGTTGTACTCTATTTATAGAAATACATATTAATAATTTATCTCAAGTTGTTAAAAGTAATTATAATTTTTATAAAATAAATTACCATAAATTCGATATGAAAACAATCTTATGCCTAATTTCTTGTGTATGCATTTTATTAATTATACTGTTCTGTGTGAAAATGGGCCTCAATACTGTTCTTGTTAGTTTTTGTGTAAAAGTGACCTCCTAAATCTTAGTATGATCTCTCATTTTGAACTGTCTCCACCGTTTTTTCAGAGTTCCCCCTGCCTACGTTTACATTACTGTACTGCAATTTTATGGCCATGAATTTTATTTAAAGTGGGTGAAGCAAGAAATATTTTAATCATTAAATAACCCCTAAAGTATA
>BMAV01011979.1:377969-401638 GCA_019973955.1 Trichonephila inaurata madagascariensis
GGGTGAAGCAAGAAATATTTTAATCATTAAATAACCCCTAAAGTATACAGAGGTGTAAAGTTCAAAGACATGAACATTTGTATAAAAAGGGTTTTTGCATTAAATTTTAAAATTAAAAAAATCTATAAATACTATTAGTTTCTTAAATTTATTTCACAATTTTTCACTTATTTTCAACTTAAAATAATTACTTTTATTGCTCCTTTTTTTTTTCTTTTTACGAACAGCCCAAATAATACAAATATGTAGCAACAATTCTAATTAAAACCAGGTGAGGGAAGAGATTTCGAATCCCTCGCAAGAATGTTTAGAAGATTCAGTGTACAATGTTTTCACTCTGAAATGTCCTCACGTTTTGTGTTTTGATCAGTGCATCTTCTGTTTTAAAACATTTTTATGCACATTGCTATAATCTTCCATCAGAACAGGTTTTGTAATTGGGAACATCTTTGCGATGTTCTAGGTAATGATTCTGTGTTCTCAAGTTGTTTAAAGTTTGTAAGGGGTCTCAGGGGTGTTAAATTTTTCTAGAGGTCAGAAAATATAAACAGTTTTCAAACAGGTATAATTTTTTTAAATTTAAGTTAAATGATTCGAATCTCTTACACATTATTTATAAAAGAATGAGGCTTCAGAAAAATATAAAATGTTTAAAATATAATAATAATTTTAAAAATCATAAGCATATGAAAATTCTATGATAAATATTAAGTATTTTTTTGCGTTGCGCACGTTATTTTCTAAAATAGAAGCCTCTGATGTATAAGGCTTTATAGAATTATAAAATGCATCATACTCTTTAAGTCCTACCTAATTTTAGTATTATATATCTTTTGTATTTCAAAATATTTGTAAACCATTGCAATTTTTTAAATATTTTTAAAAAATGTATTTTTTTTATTTATTAAAATATGGAAGATATTATTCTATTTATATAAAAATAGCTACAGTGTAATGAGAATACATTTAACTTTATTAATCAACTTATAGTAACTTATAGTAATTAAAGCTACTATTTTAGAAAATAGCATGCGCGACGTAAAACTTAAAAAATATGTCTTATAGAAAAGTTTCTTATTTTCATATGCTTATAATTTTTAAAATTATGATTATATTTTAAACATTTTATACTTTTCTGAAGCCCCATTCCTTTATAAATAATGTGTAAGAGATTTGAATTATTTAATTTAAATTTAAAAGAATTGTACCTGTTTGAAAAAATTGTTTATATTTTCAGCTCTCTAGAGGAATTTAACACCAGTGACTAACTACAGTGGTAATTCAAAATTAAGGAAAAATCACAAAAATGAAGATTACAGATTACTCAAAAAGTTTTACGTTGTGTTTAATGAAATTTATACTCATTGTAGAAGGTGAGCAAATAAAAATGTATCGGAAAACAGAGTTCCAAGTTAATTCAGGCCATTTTTATTTGTCCTACCTTGTACAACACATAAGGAGGTATCAATTGGCATTAAAAGAAATCACCAGACAAATCTGGTGTTATATAAATTAGCATATGCATATTATGTACAAATCGTATGTGTCAGTCTGGTATAGGATAAGTACCTTTAAAAAGGGATATAATCCATCCGAGAGACAATACAGCACGTGCAGAGATGTGTGATGCTCTCATTTATGCGGTCTATTAAATCTGTAGGAAGTGCGAGTCATTGCTCTTCCAAAGCAGTTGAAAGCATGACGAGGATCCTAGAAGGGGGATTGAGAGCAGCTACACGAATATGATCGATAGGGTTAAGGTCGGGTGATCGAGATGGCCGCTGTATGCATTGAATTGTTTCCTGCTCAAGATGAACATTCACGATGAGAGCCCTGTGCGGTCTCGCATTATCATGCTGCAGCACTAAAGAATCACCTGTTGCCATGGTATAAGGGCACCCATAATCATCCAGCATATCATTTCTACAGAGGTGAGCATTAAAATTTCCAAGGGAAAAGAGATGGAGGTCTGTGCGTCCACCCAAAGAAATACCACTAAAAACGCAGACATTTTCTGATCCGTATGCATCTCTTGAACAGATATATCATAGACGGAAACGAGGTCCAGGTTTTCTCCAAATGAAAATACGCCGGCTTTCGAGGCTAAACCTATACTCATCAGTAGAAAGAACATCTCTTCATTATTCACACGTCCAATAAACATGTAGATGTACCCACTGCAAACGTACATGTCTATGGTGTAACAAGAACAGGAGGCAAATGGCTAGTCACTTCGCTTAAAGACCCCGTTTGTGAAGCCTTCGATGGTTGATTTTGGTACCAAAATTCCTGAGCTTGCAACGAGGGATTATCCGAGTTCAGCCGAAGTCATGGTTCTATTACTTCGTGCCCATAATGACAAATATCTGTCTTCGGCACTCGTGAAAGCACATGGCCGTCCTTGGCTGAACCTTCAGGATTACGAATCCGTGGTTGGAAATTGTTGCCAAAATCTATGAATCACAGATTGGCTCACTTTCAGCCATCTAACCACTTTTATCTGACTTTTCCCTGCCTCTAGTCCCTCAATAGATCACCATCGCAGTTCATTGGTCAAATGATGTATGGAAGTCATGTTACAATTTCGCTATATCTATTTTCTAATCTCATACACGCAACGAATATTGCTCTGAGTTATCAATTTTTATGCTCATCGTAAATGATGTATTCCAACTGCATCCTCACTATTTTGCCTAATGTAATATCGTTCAGAGCTCATTTTACCTACAAAAATATTCAAATTTCTTTGAGATTGACTTATTTTTGTGATTTTTCCTTATGATAGTGTATTTAATTTCATTGTACCATGCTAGCTTCTGCTATGTTTGTGGTGAGGTAATTTTAAATGTGGACAACGAAAACCCTTTTCTCCATTTCTCAAAATTAATTATCACTTTTTAATTTGTGCGACAAGGAAAGTTATGATTAAAGTTATGATGCAATACTTGTTACAGTATAATGAAGAAATGGCTCATAGAGATGCTCGTAAATCAATGTCTTTTGCTGCATTTAAGTATTTTTGCTTTAGTGCGAATCTTGAAGTCATCTCACAGATTGTTACTTTTGTATTTTTTCCACTGTTTAGTATTACTTCACAAAAAAAATAAATAATTCAGTATCCAAATATGTCTGCAGCTGTAGGACCAATTCCTCACAACGAAGCTTTGTCGATCTCAGTGGTCACAGAAACCTTCACTCTTCTGTCCAGAAATGGATTTAGAATACCTGAGTCACAATCAAGGCCATCAACCTCCAATGATGACGATGAAAAGTACAAAAACTACACCTCGTTACTCTACTAGAATTGAAAGATTACGTCCAGGTCTTTGAGTGAGTGATTTTGAGGTTTAATGGCGCAAGGAACAATTTTGGCCAAACTGCGCCAAACACTCGTTAAAAAAAGACATTTGTTTTTAAAATACATTTAAAACATTAAAAATTTAAAAATACGTAGAAATTTAATTAAATTTCAGTTAAAAAAGGTAAAATCGAAAATTGTACATAGAAGTCAATTCGAACAATTTCAAAAACAAAGACTGGTGGGGGAATTCCTCCACCAAATTCGTATGTATTAATAAAATAGGCATTTTTTAATTCTAAACTATGTTAAAAGCAGCTTTTTCGTTCAGTTTTAATTATTTCTTTTGATATTTGCTGGGTGTTATAATAGGCGAGAAACCGTCTTTTATAAAACTTTTAAAACCTTCATCCTCTTCCACATCGTACACAATCATATCCTCGTCTTCTGGTGTATAATGTACATAGCTTTTCTTCGGTTTACGTGGGGACATTTTTATTTCAACTTCTGGTTTCTGTGCTTTTCGGCGCTTTTTTCTACTTCTTGAATTTCGTTTTACACACTTTGGGATTTCAGGTGCATTAGAATGTTCAGTATTGGATGTAGTAGGGACAGACTCTGGTAAGGGAACTAATGGTTCAATTTCAGTTGAAAGTGCAGCGAATTTATTAGAAGTTGTAAGAGGGCGGGTTTCAGTTTCTAAAGATGAAGCAGAAGTATTCAGGTTATTGCCAGGGGAGGTAATAGTAGTAGGAATGGGTATTGGTAACAAAGACTTGTTTTGTATTGTTGGTATTATTGCAGATGTGGAAGGAAATAGATGTTCTTGAGTGGATGAAGATGACGTGGAGACGTTAGACACTGAAGACGAGGTACTTGGCATCGGATTTGCAGAAGTTACGGGTTTCAGACATTGTAAAGGTGGGCACATATTATGTTTGTTATGTTTGGATCTATTTGGGTAGTTGTGGATATAGTTGAGGGTTTAGTAGCCTGAGCATACGTTTGGGTTAACTGAGGAACTATTAATTTGCGTGCTTCAAAATAAGATAGGTTTTTATTGGTTTTAATTTCTTGTATTTGTTTTTCAGCTTTCCATTTGGGGCAACGTTTGGAATAGGCAGAATGAAGCTGTGAACAATTAATGCATTTTGGTTCTAGGGTACAATCTGTAGGAGAATGCCCTACACATGCACATCTAGAGCATGTTAGTTGTCCGCGGCAGGAAGTTTAAGAATTACCGAACCTCTGGCACTTAAAACAGCACAGAGAATTCGGTATATATGGACGTATATTGCAATTTAGGTAACCAGCTCTAATGTTTGATGGTAATTTAGGGATATTGAAAGTTAAAATTAAATGTTTAGTAGGAAAAAGTGACGAGTCTTTTTTTTTATTTTAAATCTTCTGATCTGGGTGACACCCTGGTCAGAAAGACCTTCCAAAATTTCTGTTTCAGAGGCACACAAAAGATCTGATTCAGAGATGACACCTCGACAAGAATTCAAAGCTCTGTGAGAATTTACTGTTAGCGGAGAATCTATAAAAGTTTTAGCCAGTAAAAATGATTTGCTTTGTAAAGCAGATATGGTCTGTATAAGTAGGTCACCTGATCGTAATTTTTAATGGATTTAGGTTCTCTCCACCTATTCCTATTAAAACTTTGTGAATAATAAACGGAGATTTTCGTGACATTTCATTGTTTGGTAGGGATAAAATAAAAAATCTTGCGTGTTTAGCAATATCGTCAATGTTTAAGTTGGGTAAAATAAGGCCTTTACCAGTGAACAGCAGCACTGGATCCCTAAGATTGAAAAAAAAACTTCATTCTGGCGTGCCTACACCCACCACGGAGTTCAACAAGGGAGGCAGTGTGCCGGTCATCTGGCAAATACCAGGCACGGCGCTTACCTAGAGTACACCCAGAATATAGTGATGCAGCATCAGGGTGAGGATCCAACGGGTAAATTCGCCACTCCTTATCTGAAGCACTAACCCTACAGCAATGTCTCTTCGGGGACACTGAAGAGAGGTATCACCAGTCGATTGACAGGAGCGGGCTCACTCCTGCCTCCCGTCTACAGCGAAGCCTGGGCCAAAGGTATTCCCAGGACACCATTTTCCTCCTTGCGGGACGCCGTACACGACAAACATGTGGGTTGGAAACAGATGTTAGTAGAAAAAAATACGAATATCAAAACTAGACAAAATAAAATTAAATGTCAAAAAGAACCAAATGAAAGAGTTACAAAATAAAAATGAAACCGTGTTAACAACAATCAATGATATAATTCAATCAGAAATAAAAAAAAATTTGGAAACGTAATGTTGTATGAAAAATGTTCATCTGTGGTCTAGACGGGAAAAGAAGAAAAGAATTGGAATGACAAGAAAGAGGGTCGAAAATAGAGAAGGATCACTAGGATACCCCAGGTTTATGAAGCCCGTGTTTCCCGAAGACAGTAAACCCCTTGGGAAAAAGAAAAGATCACTAGGGTACCTCGGGATTTTGACACCAGTACTCACCTAGAGAAGGTGAGCCCCTGAGGGGTCCAGGTCTTTGAATTACCTGAGATTAAATCTGAACTTTTTGGCAGTGAAATCTCTTTTAGAAAATGACAAGCAGTTATCTTTTTATAGGACCAGGCAGTCATCCTTAAAACTTCTGATTTCGGAAGTTGAAGCCTTAGTATTCTGCTCTAATGCAAATGGACTACTAATAGAACTGAAGATGCCATGAGATCAACACAAATGGAAACTTTTTATAAACTCATTAAAAGAAGCTTTAAATTTGTCCTACTGGCCAATCAAAAGTATTTACCACTATCCTAGTTACTTTCTCTGTAGTTATGAAGAAGAATTGCACAAAATACAAAGGGAGGGGGCTATTGAGAGAGGCATCGTTGTACAGTGAAATTGTATTTAAATACTTTTATTATTTAGGATGTTTTGATACAGAAAAGGGGTGGAAAAATTTGGAATATGTAGAAAAAAGACGAAAATCCCCTTTATGTTTTAAAAAATATTTATGTTTTAGTCACTTCATATCACTTATGTATCCCTGAAAAGTCATTTAACATTTAAAATAATTCTTTTCTATGGCAAATCAAATTAATGGTCATAAAATTACCGAACAGGGATAAAAATTTGGAAGGAGGGATGACGTCTCAAGGAAAAAATGTTGGGTTATGGGGGAAAATAGAACAGATATTCGGACTCAGGAGGTCCTTGTACACGCGAATCAGCATAAACAGCATCAGGGCTCAATTTTTTATTGTTATTATTATTATTTTCATTTATTATATTTTAGGAGAAGTATTAATAATTCTGTAATTATATTTAAATTGTTCAGCTATAACTATAATGTTAAAAGTTTGCTGAGAAGGTTAACTGTTGTGATTAATTTTATAATATATAATACTTAAGTACTTTACACTAACTTAATTGCATAGTAATAAGTGCTTAATGTCTCATAGTGCTTAAATGTCTCACAAATAAAACTATTATGGAATAAACTGAAAAAATAGTTGTTTTAGGTTATGCAACGTTTTGTAATAATTTATGTTTTCATTATTTAGAGCGTGTATGTTTAATACAAGCAGAAAGCAAAAAGAAATTGTGTGACGCATGTTTTATTAGCATTTTTATTAAGTATATTATATAATTTCTTAGAATTTAATTAATAAACTCTGTAGAAACAGAAATTCTTTCGAAAAAAAATAATGATGATGTCTGTGGAGAATTTTGTAATTTTAAGAAATTGTTCCAAAAAAATGGTGCTTCAATTCTTAAAAACTTCTTTTTTACTCATAATGATAATACAAAGAAGGGTGTTTTAAGTTCAATTTTACTCTAAGTTTATAAAAAAAAACTATGCTAACTAACTTTATGTATAGTAAAAATACTATTTCTAACTTAAAATTATCTTTATGATTTTTAATTATTTTAAAAGAAATCAGTGCATTAATTTTAAGATTTTTGTCTAAATAAACCACATAAATGCAGATTTATTTTGTGCTATATTGGAAAAACGGATAAATCATGAATGGAATATAAATTATAAGTTGCTGTGCGTATGTCCTGGTCTATTAATTACCAACTGCTCTTTAACTAATAATGGCGATTTGTAGTTAAAACTGTACTCTAATCGTTAATAACTTATAAAACAGAATTTTACCAAGATTAGAATAAAAAAGTTTGAGTACAAAATTTTAAAAAAAATAAAAAATATTTTTTATTGCACATGTATATTAAAATTTGTTCATGATACGTAGCACCTTTTGATCGTATAAAGTAAACCAAATATAATGAATTTTGTGCAAAAAAAAAAAATAAGAGTTCCTAAAAAATTCCAGTTAAAATGGGTGTATAATCATTTATTGAAATGAGTGATGTGTATTATTTATTGATATTTCAAAGACTGATGATTTGAAAAATTTCATTCTAATAAGCTTATTAATAAGCCATTAAAATTTATTCATCCAAATTTAATTAAATCTCCTTGTTCCGAGATGCCAAATACTTCATCTTTAAGATAAAAGTTCGATTTTATTGTTTATATTACTCATTACTAATTTGTGTTTTTTTTTTCTCAGAGATAAAGAGAATTACACAAAAAGATGTGCGCTTACCTTACTCTATTAATTATTGCATAAAGTAATTTGAATGTTCCTAGCCAATTTCTTTCACCACGAATAAGCCATCTATAGCATTGAATACTTAGAAAATGAGGGGGACGAATAATTGCTTGCAGTTACCACATACGGTTAGTTTAAAATAAATATGTAAATATTATTACCTGAAAATTATGTTGAAATTGCTTTTTCATAGATTTACAGTTAAATGTTACAATGATATTTGCAGTGAAATACGTTAAACGTGAAAACGCATAAGACGAAATATCGGTTAACATGAACTAATACAACAGTCCCGACCAACTGCTACGTATTTTCATCCAAATATACTATAAAAAACTTAATTTTGTTGAATATATGTTTTTGTGCTATATTATTTAACACGAAAACATATTTCAGTCTGCTCAGTTTCGAGTTAAATGGTTTTCACTGTATAGAACTTCTTTTCTCTCCTTAACATAAAACATTACTTTTCTACATTAAGGTATCCGACTACGTTCGGAACCGTGATTTTGCAAAAGGACATAAATGGATAATTTTCACGATATTTAGTGTCACTTAGATTAGAATACATGTATAAAATTGTTTTAAGGACATTTTGACAAAACAAATTATTTAAATACAATATTTTGGCAAAAAATTAACTTAGAATAACCTTTTTTCCAAATGTTCTCCTTTTGTAAGAAATGCTTCTATTGTATTAATATATTGCCTGTATTCAGCTCAGACCTCTCTTCAGAGGCTCAACTAGAATTTTTGAAATATATAACTTAGAAGTGGGTTTATCCATATTTTACGACAACAGAGGGGAGCAATTTTAAGAAAAAAACGCCAATAATTATTTCAATTGGTGGTAACTCTGAAAATAATGCGACTTTTTTCAAAAATTCTAGTTGAGCCTCTGTACAGTGGTCTGAGCTATATACAGGCAAAATATCATTATAATAGAAGCATTTTTCACAAAAGGAGAACATTTTGAGAAAAGATTATTCTAAGTTAATTTTTTGCCAAAATATTGCATTTAAATTTTTTTGTTTGTCAAAATGGCCTTAAAACAATTTTATACATGTATTCTAATCTAAGTGACACTAAATATCGTGAAAGTTATCCATTTATGCTCTTTTTTAAAATCACGGTTCCAAACGTAATCGGATACCTTAAGTGAAGAACAGATACGTGTTAGTAAGAATTTTATAAGTATTTATTGCTTTCTGATTATAATTTTCTTAATCTTGAAGACATTTTATGCCTAATCTTTACGACCATTTTTTTTTACTTTCCTTATACATTTACCCCTCTTTTTTCTGTTTTATTGGTACGTAAGCCTAGATTGTTACAAATGACACATGAAAATTAGTGAGTAATTTATCATTTTTAGTCATAACGCAAAAAAAAAATGAATTTCATCATAATTTTCTATAAATTCAGTCACTACTGTGTCAATTACTTTTTTTTTTTTTTTTTTTTCTGGTTTTTCAATTTAAAATATATATATATATCATTGTCTAGAATACTTTGTTTTTCGTTTCGTGAGAAGCTATTTGAGTTATTTTTTTATTAAATAGATATTATTGGGCTATTAAAAAGGAATTTATACATAATAATGGAAATGAGAGTAATTTATCATTTTTGGTCATAACGCTAAAAATGAATTTCCTCAAAACATAGCTACTACGATGTCATTTAGTCTTTTTCCAGTTATTTTTTGTTTGAAAAAATTACATTATTTTTGCGAAATTGTTATTTTTGTTTCCACGATTAGCGTTTAAAGATGTTTTGTATAAATTCGCTATTATTTGGTTACCAAAAAGGAATTTATATTAATAGACTTTTTGTTAAGAAAAACCTAGAGAGCTTAGTGAGTGTATTACTTACAATTTGAGTGATTTAATTTTTCATGTGTGTGAAATCTTCTAATTTTTTTCTTGCCCTTTAAAAGCCTCTTATTGTATTCAAAATACTTCAATTCGATGAATCATTTTCTAATTTTGATCAAGGCCATCCCTGTGATCCCCAGTTTGGAGAATTGCTGCAATACATTTAATAGGGGCTGTATTTAAATAGATATATTATATATCCTAAAACCAATATATAAAATTTTTTTACGAATATCATACTTCGAAAATGTATTACTGAAATTATTTTTAGCAAAATTTCTTATGTGAAAATGTTTCTTGATCTGTGTGAAAAGATATTTGGTACATAATCAGTGTTTGCAGAAAATAATTGTATTAAAACAAGTTCAACTGTGTTAATTGAAATAATTTGGTATTTTAGATACATATTTTATTTTCTAAAACTCGTTTTTACAAACTATTTCTAGCAAATTCGTAGAGATACTGTATAACACAGTTTAATTCTTCCAAAACTAGATCTAACAAAAAAATCTTTAGAAAAATATCAAGCATTATTTCTTTCTGTTTTTCTGTGGTATCTTTATCATTGAGGATGTTTATTTTCCTTTCCTTCAACTTTTTTTCTTAAATAATATATATATTTGATAATTGTATGGAATTTCAGCCAAATTGACTAATATATATGTATATATATATTTTTTTTGTCAAACTCTTCTACGAGAAGGACAATAATAGGATGCCATGAAAGTACATTACTTACCTTTTACTTATCTGCCCGAAACCTTAGCAATTTCTATTTAAAACAATATAATGACCATAAAAATATGACGTTATTATCATAAAACTCATTTAAGTAACTCAGTATTGCAAAAATGTAATAACATTAAATGCAGTCACATGACAAAACACTGCTGCCTAGATCAAATTTTGAAGCATCTGGCATTTGTTGTATAAACATATCTAAGTTATAAAAAATGTGAAACACTAGAGTTATATAAAATTTCTTATGGGTAGATAAGCCCTCTTTTATTTAATAAAATTGTTAAGGAATGATTATTGCGTGAGGTTATTTGGCATTCCATTGAAAAGTACCAGCATTGCATTATTTCAGAAATAAATAGGGTGACTATTGGTTAAATGGAAATGAAAAAATTATACATTTGAGGAAATTATTAATAAATTATATAGTTCCTTTTTTTTTTGTGTGTGTGTGTGTGTGCATATTTCTGAATTTGTTTGTGTAGGTCAAGACTTCATCTCACAATCTTAATTTCGCATTCAAAAAGTAAAAAAAGAAACTATTTAGAGTTTATAAGATACTAGCCAAATGCGATTATACCTAATTAAGCATATTTTTGACAAGATACGTTGTAAATTAAAATAATATTAGCTTTAAAGACTCATTAAATCAATATTTTGATTATTATAAGTAAATGTATATGTACTACATAAAATTAGTATGGTAATGTACTAGTAAATATCGCTAAATGAAATACATATATTGAGCGTTAATTTCTTGACCTAAAATATTCGGTTCAAAAACTCATCTTTATTCAAGCTCCTCTCCACCATTATTTAACTCTATAATATTTCTTATATATTACACAAAACAAACAAAAATGTTCTTGTCCAATGATGAATCACAGTCTTATTACTTTATATTGGCAATCACAGTTTTAGCCCCCTTAGAAGCTATTTGTATAACACATAGTTAATATTGCATCATACCATCAATTTAGAACAGTCATTTGAAAACAGATGCATAAATTAAATTACAAATCATAAAAGAACAACTATCACAAAAAGAGCAATGGTAAAAAAAAATCAAAATTACTTTTTATAAAAAATAAATTTTGGATTTAAGCTACTGTATGTGGGATTCTACACACACTTGAATAATTTTAACACGATGAGGGTAAATCGAATACTATTGAGAAATTTAATATAACAGTTTTTTTCAAAAACTACTCGAAGATTAGTGCGATAATGCTCAAACCAACGTAGTCTATCATATCATCATCAACTTACTTGACGTTCAATAATCAATGACTCCGGTAATGAATTCATTTGATAAATGTTAAAAAGCAGTTAACTTGATGGTGGATTTCAGCACAAATGGAGATTTTACGAAATCATGTTCTTCAGCTTGTTATCCAACAGATTTCGCTTCTGAATAAAATCCTTCTCATATTGATGAAGAAAGCATATACTTATTAAGGATGGACAAAGTGTCCGTGATTGTTATTATCATAATGGAAATTGAAGGTGATCCTATTAGAATATTGTCATTTTCGTTATAATTGTCTCAAACTCACTTTAATGATGTTGTACTTGTAAATATGCCAACCATTACCGGAACATTAGTCAGTTAAAAACAGTATCTCTAAAAAGGATATTCTTGGTTCAAAAAAATCAACCAAGTAGTTCCTTCTTAAATAAATATTTCTCTAAACATTATGTGTTTTGGCAAAATCCATAAATGAAGTTCACTTGATGAAACTCTTTTGTTTTTGGATTAAAGAGGGTTACAAAATGACCTACTTTTCCCTTGCCTCCTGAATGTCAGAGATTTCATTTACTCAATAAGCAATCAACGCGTTATCTTTGGCCTTTGCTTAATGACATATATTATTGTCAATCATTGACAAAAAAGGTGAATATAGGAGAGCCACAAGCCCTGCCCCCAAAAGCATTATCTTCTCAAAAATAAGCGTTTTCAAAAGGTTGTTACTTAATGGACATTTTATCGTTAATCCAAATAAGATTTTAACAATGAGAGGCCAAACAAAGTGTATTCCAACTTGCAACGAAATATGCGATCGCTGTTTTGACATAATATTATTACTAACCTATTATTTTGCAATCCTTAAAAATGTAATTCGCGCTTTAAAACAGACAAAAAAAGAAGTGAAGAAACTATACCTTTGAATCAAAGGAAATCAAAGAAAGTAGAATTTATTTACCTCCCACATCTGAAAATAAGTGACCTCGTCCAAGTGAATGGCATGCACAGATTTTAACAGACCATATTGTATTTGTAAAATAGCTAAAGGAAAAAATACTCCTTGGTTATGTTTTTTGAAGCCAGCCCGAATTTTAAAACTTTTTTTCAAGTTGAAATACAGACCACTTATAATTTAAAAATAATAAAATAAAATAAAATAATTTTATTTAATTTTTTTTAACTTTGTCTTTTGTAAAGGGATTTTGTATGGTAATCAAATTTTTTTAACAAGTAGTTAAATACTTGATTTAAAAAAATCCTGAATCACTGCTTTAAAGTCAAAAGTTTTTATATGGTAGAAAAATGCATAAAGGTTCATAAGGCTTCTTCAAAAATATCTTGCAATCCATTGCTTGCGTTCTATTTAAAAATAACATATTATGACATTTCAAGCATTCATACTTATAGCTACAATCAACACTGCAACAATCCATGAACATTATCTAATGCTTTACGTGATATAATAGTTAAGAAAATGCTTTTATCGTTTTTTTAGAGACTTATGCCATTCCTTTAATATTTTATGAGTAATTTGTGGTGAGATAAAGAGAAGGAAATTTCTATGATTCACAATTTAGTATTTAGAATACCAGGCATTTCAGATTGCCTGGTTATACATTTCGTTGTTGGACATTCAGTTAAAGGCTCTAAAGACAGAATAAGACATAAATAACTAGAACTTTCTCCTTCAACTTTGTTTTCTTCATGAAATATCTTTAATTGCAACGGTGTGATGATGTTCGTAAAAATAAACATTTACATTAGCAAAACCAAGACAAAATTTTGGCCATACTTTTCATTGAATGCCCATTTAGCTGACACGAGGTGCTATTTCAAATAGGCTTTTCAAACATATTTCTTCATTCAAAGTTCATTATGATTGCAACATTATGTACAAAACTACATGTCCAAAAATAATTGAAATGTTGGTTCAAGTATGATTCTTCAGAAGATCTCTAATCTAAGCTTTATTTAACCCACGATCACTCGCGCTGGGTGTTCTGTACACCCCAGCAACAAGAAAATCCTCCCAGGAATCTAAAAGAATGCGCAGAACCACGATTTTTTCTGTAGCTGCACATTTTAGGACCTTGAACCTACAGGCCTCATGCAATCCCTCTTTCTCGAACGATTGGAATGTAATGACCTTCAAAAGTTTATCTGAGGGGCTGAGAACTCCCGCGAGAAGTTGAGCGTATGTATACAGTCTGCTCTGAATTTTCGGAAAATGATTAAAATATTATTTTTCTATATAACTTTCTACTATCATTATCTCATTAATTATAAAGTATATTTATTACTGGTATATACGTTTTATATACAGGTTTATGAAAAAATATAAAATTAAGTGTTTTAAAATGAAAATTCTATGTTTAGTTTAAATTAATATTTTTCTTATTTATATGTAATAAATTTAATAATTTTATTTGTACAATACGAAAAACATCTTGTACTTTATAAATATGTATCATAATGACTTAATTTTATTTTCATAATTAAATACACTGTGACGTCTCTCGCGTCTTTCTGTTAACATAACTCCTATGTTCTTTGACGGCCACGATTAATGGCAAAACTTTTCCAACCCAATACCAAGAAGATAAACAAAGATATTATGCAAATGAGATTTACTATAAAAGGATAGAAGCTTTGATGATAGGATATAGCGTGGCAAACCTAGATATATCGTGGCAAGCTTAGATTTAGCGCGGCAGGCTCAGAGATAGTAGTGTGGAATCATTCTGATCGATAGCGTGACAAAGCTTAGTGTGAAATCTTACAGAGCAAGAGTTAGCGGTCTGATAGCTTTAGAAGGAATAGAAATCCTATATAAAGAAGTTGGAATCTTCATATATAAAGCGAAAGATATATATCTCTTTAGGTAAAGGAACCAGAACTGAAAAAGGTAATATTGGATATAAGTAATTAGATGAATAAGATTATTAATGATAATTGAGATAAAGAATCTAGTTGCGTGATCTGACTTGAATACGTGATTTAATTTGGGCTTGACTCTCACTTTAATTAAAATTGTCAAATTAGAATTTAAGTAATATAAGTTATTCTTAATAAAAGTTGTATTAAGAATTATTATGTCTCATCATTTTGATAATCCCACACCTCTAGCTTACGCGGAACCGGCACGACATGGTCATCACAGGATGGCTATGTCGCAACACGTGTTAAAAGTTTGGGGTGTTTTCTACACCCCGCGAGTAACGACCGTAGCAAAAACACGCGCAAGTGGCCACGGGTTAAAAATTGAGCATTAGTTAAAATTGTGCAACTTTTAACCTTATATGAAACAATTTTTAAAATGTTCTGAACTATATTTTTTATTGGTATTTTTCTACACAAGTTTTGTAGAAATAAAGTATGGATTAGTTTTTAGTATCAAGGAAATGCTTCTTTAAAGAAAGTGCATTGATAAAAAATATTGTACATTGAATCATTTAAAAAATTTTGCCGAAGAGAATTCAAAAATTCTCACATAAAATCGAGAAATTAACAAATATTGATAATCCAATAAAAGTTATGAAAAATAATCATTCTGTTGACAGACTACATGTTAAGAACAAGTAATATAAAAAAAAATAGTTTTTAAGTCAACTCCTACTTAGATGAACAACGAAAAATTGTATTTTAGCTACTTTTTATAAAATAGTTACAATTAATATAAATATGTATATACATAGGACAGAATCACAACACTAAGTGGTAATTAGTTTTTTTAATTCTCATTAAAGTATCGTATTGTCCTTTTAATTTCAGTCCAACTGAATGTTTTAACACGTGAGAAAAAAACCTTTTCAAATTTTGACACAAGTCGCCAAAATGGTCGCTAAGTCACCAACGTGGCTGTATTTGTAATTCTTTAAATAATTAGTTTTAGTCAATTGATTTTTATTAATTATAATTAAATTATTATATTGTCATCGAAAATGATCCTGTATATAAAATTTCAGCTGAATTCAGCGCTTTAAAATCTAATTAATTAACGATTGAAAATTCCACCAAGATAAATAAATAAACATACAAATATATGAATAAATAAATATACAGACAGTGCGATCTAATAGTAGGAATTGAAAAAATAATTATTTTCTTTTACTATTATGTAAGAAATTTGAAATGTTTCCATAAATGGGACATTTTGGAAAAATGTTTGTGAATGTTAAGATTTCCAATACATGCCAACATATATGGCTATATATCTCGATATATTCACCAATTACACTATATTTCCCCTATTCTCTTTTCTTTTGTTCTTTCCCGACGTATTTGAAGTGGACTACTCAAAGTTACGCACAGGAAATCATGTACATTTGTCAATAGTTAAATACTGCTTTTAGCTCTCTTGTGGAAGCTCACTTATATTCAAGAGCCACATGATATCTGTTCTTAGTCTGTGTATGTTTCTTCAGTTTATAAAGCCACACAAAACTGATCAGATATCTCATTCGAAACCATTTGTTACTGTAGGAAAAAAATAGGATTATTTTTATACATTATCAGATTACGGCGATCGTATTAATATTTATCTCAAATGTCTCAACAAAAAAGTCGATGCATGATTGATGAGTAGGATATAAATGAAAATATATATATTTTAAACCTGATCTTCTACTAGTTTTTTGTGGTAAAATTAAAATTTCTACGAACATAGAGGATGCGAAGATACCAGTTTAAAGCACATTTGAATTAAAGAATGTGGCTGTGCATTGGCTGTTAGAAAGACAGTGTTGGAGCTCCAAAGTATATTATTCGATTCTTCATCCCATTAACTTATAGGTAAAACCAAAATATTTTTTGGAATACAAAAAAAAAAAAAAAAAAATTTTATAAAAATATACAAATTTTATAAAAATATACAATTTATGAATAACAGGAGTCGATTTGATAAACAAACTAGTGTCATATTGACCTCCGTTTAGGAGCAAAAATGGTTTTGGCATCTATAAAGCAATGCACTATATATGGCTGTTGTTGCATTATAGATTTTACATCGGCATTGATTCAAAGGTACAGAAGTTACGCAGACAACCAACTTTGTGTGTTGTTTCGCATGAGACTGAAAAACGATTCCGTTTCCGTGCATCTCGCAAGAAGCTTTAAATCTTTAAGGTTTAGGAAATTAGATATACATAATTGTGTACCTTTAACACAAGAACGTTGAGCTGTAAAACAGCAAAGCAAATTGAAGGGTCATGATATGCGACTGAGAAGCAGTGTCTAGAATTACTCTATCGCGAACATAACTGTTTAACACTGGAGACCAAATACCCACGATAGCTGTGGACAGAAAAACGAATTTATTACTACTTTTATTTAGAGAAGAGAATGTCTGAATCGTTTGGGGTTCGCTAGGATTATTTATCACCACATCGGGCATAAGAGAAGGGGGCGCCAGAAGGGGAGCTGCCTGAGTGACTAACGCATTAAAAGATGATCCTTCTGCGCTGTTTTGAATGTTTTCTGACCTACATAACAAATAATTGTGTTTCCCTTGGCACAATCTGCATGTGTACTTTGATTTACAAAGCGCAACTTTATGACTGTTATTTAAACAATTAATGCAGAGTCCATGTTTTTTAAATATATTAAATCTTTGCAAGGGGTTCATTTTTAAAAAAAGTGTTCAATCATACAAACGATGTGTTTTTTTGCACAATAAACAATTATTATTATTATATTTCACCATGAAACTTTTGCCTTTGTTTGGAAACGGAGTTTTCAATTTTAATGGAGGTCCCTGAATTCCGTGTAAATTTTCTAATATTTGGGTTCTATTTTGTAAAAATTCCCAAAACATTTCCCATTTCGGCCAAATTCACTTGAAGTTAGGCTCATTTCGAACAACTTTCGAGATTCTTTATCTAACTTTTGGATGATAATATTTATTAAAATCTGGTGAGTGAGCTCATTAGTTTCTAAATCCATAAGATTTAAACCTCTTAGGTTTTTATTTAAAACATCAATTAAATTCCTAAGACCTTTAGATGATTCAATACAAAGTTTTTCAAAATTTAAAATGTCATAATAATGTGTGTTTTTTAAATGTTCATAATATGAGAATTTATTATTAGACATTTGTTTTCATATCTTTTAATTAAAACAGTCATTAATGACTCAAACGTATCTTCCGAGGTTTCGATAGTTCTTGCTTTACCTTTCAAAGCAGAACGTAAATAAAACAGTTTTTGTGTATCATTCAGCACTGAATTGTTCGTAATTAGGCTATCAAATTGTTTTTTAAAATCATTCCAATTTTCTATTACACCATGAAATTCAGGTAGGCTTACATCATTGTCATTATTACTTAAAGCAGTATCACAAATAGATTCATTTTTAGAAATATCATCATGCTTTAATAATAAAGTTTGTAAGCCTACCTTTATGGATTCCAGATCTTCTTCCATTTGGTCAAAAGTCAATTCCAACTTTGGTAATTTTTCTTTTTCTAGAATTTCATACTATTCTATTTTCAATGATTCCATACTAGAAAAGATTTCCGAAATGTTGTCTAGTTTACTTTGAATTAACAATCTTCTTGCATTTGGAGCTTTGTCCTTTAAAAAGGTTTGCAATTTTGGGATTTTCGTTTTACAATAGCCACGACGACGATTTAATAGTCTATTTTTACCGCTACTGATACGGAAAGTGTTTCATCTGACTCAATAGCTCCTGCTCCTTCCATTTTGTTTATGAAGCTAAGAACGCTTCAACAACAAATTATTTTAAATTCTACGCAAATTTCCTCCGCTCTCTGGGGGACCACAATGTTGGGTTATTAATTTAATGGACTGTACTCGAAATTATTATTTAAATCCAAATTTTATTAATGCGACTTCCCATATGAAGTCTTTCGAACGAACTGAAATATTTTTACAAAAGCATTAGAGTTGATACAAAACACATTGCTGCGGCAACACTAAGCGTTGCCATTATTTGCTTACAATTCTAAAATTCGCCAAGATGTGGCGCCAACATGTCAAAGTTTACATGGGCATTAACACTACTTTTCCTTGTATTACTTAACCTTTCATTCATATGATTATCGCTCGGTGAAATTTGATACAAAGATTATTTATTATTTTCTTCATCCGACTGCTGATTTTCTTTTGTTTGAGTATATGCCAATAAGTAGCAATTGTAAAATTCTCTGGATGCATAAACTCCTACTGAGCCAATCATGTTTTTAAATTGGTAGACAAACTTAATTTTCTGTTCAAGCTATGTTATTCATGAGTAATTTTCAAAATTTCGCGTACTACCTTCTGATAATTGTGTACACTATCGAGTTCTGAACATAAATATCATTAATCGTGTATTTCAAAAACCATTTTAAAAAACAGTTAAATGCCTCTTTTCTAACATGCTATAAACCATTTAAAATATGCTTTTCTGATCTGCTTCCCTTACTTCTTATCTATTTCAGTTTTAATTTAATTTTACCCAATTATAATAGTTTGTGTTACATTTCGATTATACATAGCCTTTTAAAATGTTGAGATTGTCAGCCAAATGGGTGTTAGACATTATAGACTTAATCGAAATTTAGATACTGGCAAATTACATAACTAACGGACGTGGCTATAGCTGATTAAAAACCTTTAGAATTAAATAAGTTGTTTATTACAGGGGATGACTAGCACTTGACTGGATAAAAGAGTAAAGAAATAATAATATATTGATCAACGGATGAGGTCAGTACAAAAAGAAAAAGCTATTATTTAGAGCAGCGATACTCAACCTACGGCCCACCGAGCCTTTTTAAGTAGCCCGGAGATGGCCCATTGCTCTGAGAATTTCATTTATTTAAGAACATTGTATAAATATCTGGTGGAAAAGAAATATAATATATCAATTTTGCTTTTTGTTGTCGATATCGTAAGGGTACAAACTGATATTCTTTTTCTATTTGGAACAGTTATGATTAGTGATAACGGACAACAGTGCGTGGACTAATGTTTAACTATCTTACATATCTTGCAAGCGAAAAGTTTTCGAATAAAATATATCGTTTCAAGACGATTGGGAACTATTTTGTAGTGAAAAACAAACATTAATCATTAATTGTTTGATTTATCACGAAAAGTGCTGTATTCAAAAAATACCATTGAACAAGAATCTTTCAATGACACTTTACCTCGAAGATCTCTTTCAAGAATTGATAAATAAGCTTTTTCTTGAATAATCCTTGCCACAGCAACAAAGTGTTTTGTCAGTGGTAACATCACAGCGGTAACAAAGACATCCCATTAAGTTTGTTATCGGTAATTATATGAAACCGTTTACAAATGCATAAATTGTGAAGGAGTGTTTCTTAAATGCTTCTAATTTAGTGTTAGTAACAAAAATAAAAAGAATATTTAAAACAATAACAAATGAAAAAGTAAAATAGGAATTATATAATATAATTAATTTTCCATATTTTAAATTTTCAATGTTATCTTGATCTTAAAGCATTTCTCTCCCCTCCTCCCCCATTTATCCTCATGTTGCGACCCGCTTAAAATAACTAATATATGTATTCCGCACGCTTGAAATGGCTGACATATGTATGCGGCCTAGCAGAAAAAAAGATTGAGTACCCCTGATTTAGAGTAAAAGAAAAAAAGAATCATTAAAGGCTTCTGAGTTAAGAATCTGCACAGATAAGTTGGATCTCCGAAGAGTCCAAAAAAAAAAATAGTGATCAGAATATGATAGACTCAATCAGCAGGTGGTGATTAAGACGTGTAAATTTGATCTCAGCAATTATGACTTCTTAAGTTGCCAGACTTTATTTATAAATGGATTGCTGATAAAAGATCAAAATACTTGGATGATCACAGGGGTGATATTCAAACATTTACTCTTGCAATGGCACCGCAGTTCAACGAATCAGATCACGACACCAGTATATGGCTTCCTCCAGGGCTACTGGATTGAAATGTTTTACGGCGATGTTTTAAAGATCATTGCGTGGCTGTGTTTGAAAATTTAAACACAGTGCCTGCAGTGCCTGCAGTGCATGAATATATAAATAAATGTGATTCTTGAGCAGCAAATGTATTAGATTTTGAATGAAGAAATAAAACGTATATCCTAATATAAAGTCTTAATGTGTTTTTACAGCAAGATATCTTGTAGGACTCAGTTCTATTTTCCTGGAAATGTGGTAATGGTAGTACTGGAATAAAGTCAAGAAAAAAGTAGATGCTACCACCAAGAAAATACAGGATACACATGGACGAACAATGAAAAATGACAACGAAAAAATTATGCAGAAAGCAGAAATTTCTTTAGATTCCCATAAAGGATTTGAAGTAAATTCAAATGCCTATCAAATTAACCTTTCTTATAATATGAAAACAGTAGATATCATTTCAATTATTTTATCGTAATATAATTCATTTACTCATGAAAATAATTAAAGCAGCACTAAAATACTATTTTTCTAAGATAATTCGATCTGATGAGTTCTCATTAAACATACATTAATTTCTACATTCATATATTGTGCTTATATGAAAGAATGTTTTTATGAAGACATTCATACGTTTTATAGAAATTTTCATAACTTTTTAATGCATACATATTTATGTAGGAAATGATGCATAAATTATACATAAATATATGCATAAGACTTAATAAATATTGCAAAATATACCATGTTATATAAAGTTGTATAAAATATATAAATATAGCAATACAGTGAAAATCACTGAACATGAAACTGAAAGGACCGAAATATTTTCTTGTATCAAAAAAATTAAATTTATTAGAATTTAGTTTATTTACATAAACATGTATGTATACATATATTTAATAAAAGTCAATGAAACAAAAACATTTACAAAAGCTTAATGAAATTTAATACAAAATTTTTAAAAAAATTGAAAAACTTAACAATTATTGAGCTTTTGGAAAACAATCTGATATTTTTCTTTGACTCGTCTCTTTTCGCATCAAATAGTTAGCAAATTGTTCGATGTCACCCATTTTGTTATTCATTTCACCATTAGAATGTACGTCTAAATAACAACGTATACTTTTCATGATCTTCATTTCAGGTGACGTAAGAACAGGAGGTGCGTTATTCATTTCATCTTGGTCGTTGGAATCTGCCTCATTGATAGTTTTTGAACTTTTAACAAACTCCAAAATGTCTTTGTATGCAACAATTGTGTTTATGTATACATTATCATGATCTACTGTAATGAATTATTCCGATAATGCATTAGAACAGTCCAATCCGCCTGGTATTTTGCGTATTTTGTTTATTCCAAGAAGGGAAATCTTTTCATGTGAACGGATTTTCATTTCATGTTAAGCGAAAACAAGTAATATAAAAAAATAGTTTTTAAGTCAATTCCTACTTAGATCAACAACGATAAAATTTTATTTTAGCTACTTTTTATGAAATAGTTACAATTAATATAAATATGTATATACATAGGACAGAATTACAACATTAAGTGGTAATTAGTTTTTTTTTAATTATCATTAAAGTATCGTATTGTCCTTTTAATTTCAGCCCAACTGAAAGCTTTAACACGTGAGAAAAAAAACCTTTTCAAGTTTTGACACAAGTCGCCAAAATGGTAACTAAGTCACCAACGTTGCTGTATTTGTAATTCTTTAAATAATTAGTTTTAATCAATTAATTTTTATTAATTATAATTAAATTATTGTACTGTCATCCAAAATGATCCTGTATATAAAATTTCAGCTCAATTCAGCGCTTTAAAATGTATTTTATTAACGATTGAAAATTCCACCAAAATAAATAAATAAATATACAAATATATAAATAAATAAATATATAGACAGTGCGAGCTAATAGTAGGAATTGAAAAAATGCATGAAAATACATTGTACTTTGTCAGGAGCATTGCATTATTTCGTGTTAATTGTATATCGTTTCAATGTCTCTATTCCGAAATCAATCAAATTTGTTAAGTCTTTGTGTCATTATATGAATGTACTCGTATTTTATTTGTAAATACATTACATTGGCGAAACTAAAAGTACAAATGATATGCTTATATATGCAAGTATTAGGTGTTTTTATATTAATATGAGTTATTCTTTATATATTAATATGAATTCAATACTTTGTTTATAACTTTGCATCAAACAAAAAAACTGTAGATCAGTTCAATGGAATTTATGTTAACATGTTTTTTGTAGTTCTATCAATATTAAAATACCCTGTTCATTTTAGAAATAGAATTCTGATACTTAAATAGAACAGAACTAAATTAAATGTAATTGAATGACTAGACTCTCCAAAATAATAACTTCCATTTAAATGAATATCCTTTTATTATTCAAAGCTAAGCGCTTATGTTATAATATGCGCGTGTAATATAAACTTGATTCAAAATGATTTTCTTTTTTTTATTAATCCATGATATGTTAACAGTATACGAAAGACAATTTCCTTTTGACTTACATGAGTTATTCTGTAATACATGCGGCTATTACAAAAAGTTTTTGGAATCAATTTATTTATATAAATTGGAAATGTTTTGAGGCTCAAAATTTATTTTAACTATTAAATGGATAATAGATTCCGAAATTGAATTTTATGCATTGTTTACATTCACATAAATACATTTATTTTTAAATGTATAAAATATTATATTCCCTTTAAATTTTAATATTGCTTAGTCTAAAACAATATATAGAATTTAATTTTATTTGGTCTTCATTTTATTTGAAAAATTCTGAAAAAAAAATATTTACTTTATCCATTTTCTTGACAATCGGATCATAATCAGTAGTACTAATATTTAATATGGACTTATTTAGATTCCAATAGTACTGAAAACATATTCATATGATACATTATAGCTATGTTTATATTAACATTTTTCTAGACCTTT
>BMAV01011979.1:406638-429836 GCA_019973955.1 Trichonephila inaurata madagascariensis
CAAAATGATCCTGTATATAAAATTTCAGCTCAATTCAGCGCTTTAAAATGTATTTTATTAACGATTGAAAATTCCACCAAGATAAATAAATAAATATACAAATATATGAATAAATAAATATACATACAGTGCGAACTAATAGTAGGAATTGAAAAATAATTATTTTCTTTTACTATTACTTAAGAAATATGAAAGGTTTCCATAAATGGGACATTTTGGAAAAATGTTCGTGAATGTTAAGATTTCTAATTCATGCCAATATAAATGGCTATATATCTTGATATATTCACCAATTACCCTATATTTCACCTATTTTCTTTTATTTTATTCTTTCCCTACGTATTTGAAGAGGACTACTCAAAGTTCCTCACAGGAAATCATGTACATTTGCCAATATAGTTAGACACTACATTTAGCTCTCTTGTGGAAGCTCACTTATATTCAAGAGCCACATGATCTTATCTGTTCTTAGTCTGCGTATGTTTCTTCGGTTTATAAAGGCACACAAAACTGATCAGATATCTCATTCGAAACCATTTGTTACTGTAGGAAAAAGTAGGATTATTTGTATACATTACCAGATTATGGCGATCGTATTTATATTTGTCGAATGCAACAAAAAAGTCGATGCATGATTGATGAGTATAGGATATAAATGAAGATATATTTTAAAAAACTGCTCTTCTACTAGTTCTTTGTGCTAAAATTAAAATATCTACAAACATAGATGAGATAAGGAGATACCACTTGTGTTAAAGCACATTTGAAGTAAAGAACGGCTGTGCATTGGCTGTTGGAAAGACAGTGTTGGAGTTCCAAAATATATATTATTCGATTCTTCATCCCATTAACTTATAACTAAAACCAAAAGACTGCCGAATACAAAAAAAACTAATTTTATAAAAATATACAAATTTTATAAAAATATACAATTTATGAATAACAGAAGTCGATTTGATAAACAAACTAGTGTCATATTGACCTCCGTTTAAGAGCAAAAATGGTTTTGGCATCAATAAAGCAATGCACTAAATATGTCTGTTGTTGCATTATAGATTTTACATCGGCATTTATTCAAAGGTACAGAAGATACGCAGACAACCAACTTTGTGTGTTGTTTCGCATGAAACTGAAAAACGATTCCGTTTCCGAGCTTCTTGTAAGGAGCTTTAAATCTTTAAGGCTTAGGAAATTAGATACACATAATTGTGTACCTTTAACACAAGGACGTTGAGCTGTAAAACAGAAGAGCACTAAAATGAGATTCTTCGCATGCGAAAAAGAATTGCATTGCTTGAGAAACGCTTTTCTGATTATCACAGAAAGAAGAAAATATTTCCGTGCATAAATACCTAAAACAAAAACATTTTCTGTTTTTATTACTTTTATTAAAGAATTTTTTTGTGTGTTTCTACTTTTCCTTGTATTATTTAGCCTTTCATTCACATGATTATAGCTCTGTGAATTTTGTGATACAAAGATTATTTATTACTTTCTTCATCTGACTGCTGATTTTCTTTTGTTTGAGTATATGCCATTAAGTAGTAGTTGTAAAATTCTCTGGATGCATAAACTCCTCTACTGAACCAATCATGTTTTTAAATTGGTAGATAAACTTAATTTTCTGTTCAATCATGTTTTTAAAATGGTAGACAAACTTAATTTTCTGTTTAACCTATGTTATTCATGAGTAATATTTAAAATTTCACGTACTACCTTTTGACAATTGTGTACACTATCGAGTTCTGAATATAGATATCATTAATCGTGTGATTCAAAAACCATTTTAAAAAACTTAGCATTAATTGCCTCTTATGGAACATGCTATAAATCATTTACAAACATGCTTTTCTGAATTGTTTCCCTTACTTCTTATCTATTTCAGTTTTAATCTAATTTTAGTCAATTAATATTTTGAGCTATCTATCAATTATACAGCACCTTTTAAACTGTTGAGATTGTCAGCCAAATGGCTGTTAGACATTATATAATGATTAATCGAAATTCAGATACTGGCAAATTACTTAACTAACGGACGTGGCTATAGCTGATAAAAATCTTTAGAGTTAAATACGTTGTTTGTTACAGTGGATATGACTGGATAAAAGAGTAAAGAAATAATAAAATATTGATCAACAGACGAGGCGAGTAAAAAAAGAAAAAGCTATTATTTAGAGCAGAGATACTCAACCTGCGGCCCACCGAGCCTTTTTAAGTGGCCCGGTCATGGCCCATTGCTCTGAGAGATTTTCGTATTTAAGAACATTGTATAAAAAATTTGGTGGGAAATTCTTTGTCAAAGAATATAATATATCAATTTTGCTTTTAGTTGTCGGTATCGTACGGGTACGAACTGATATTCTTTTTCTATTTGGAACAGTTATGGTTAGTGATAACAAACAACAGTGACAACAGTGAGGGATAACAGACAACAGTGGGTGGACTAATTTTTAACTATATTTCATATCTTGCAAGCGAAAAGTATTCGAAGAAAATATATCGTTTCAAGACGTTTGGGAAGTTGACTATTTTGTAGTGAAAGACAAACATGGATCAATAATTGTTTGATTTATCACGAAAGTGCTGTATTTAAAAAATACCAATAAACAGGAATCATTCAATGACACTTTACCTCGAAGATCTCTTTCAAGAGGTGATAAATAGGCTTTTTCTTGGATAATCCTTGCCACAGCAACAAAGTATTTTGTCAGTGGTAATATCACAGCGGTAACAAAGACATCCCATTAAGTTTGTTATCGGCAATTATATGAAACCGTTTACTAATGCATAAATTGTGAAGGAGTGTTTCTTAAATGCTTCTAATTTAGTGTTAGTAACAAAAATAAAAAAATATTTAAAAAAAATAATAAATGAAAAGCAAAATAGGAAAAATAATATGATTAATTTTCCATATCATAAACTTTCAATGTTATCTTGATCTTAAAGCATCTTTCTCCCCTCCTCCCCCATTTATCCTCATGTTGCGGCCCGCTTGAAATAACTAACATATGTATGCGGCCCGCGTGAAATGGCTGGCATATGTATGAGGCCCAGCAGAAAAAAAGGTTGACTACCCCTGATTTAGAGTAAAAGAAAAAAGGATTATTAAAGGCCTCTGAGTTAAGAGAATCTGCACAAATAATTTGCATCTCCGAAGAGTCCAAAAAAAAATATAGTGATCAGAATATGATAGACTCAATCAGCAGGTGGCGAATGGAAATGTTAAGACATGTAAATTTGATCCCAGCAATTATGACTTCTTAAGTTGCCAGATCTTTATCTATAAATGGATTACTGATAAAAGATCAAAATACTTGGACGGTCACAGGGGTGATATTCAATTATTTACTCTTGCAATGGCACCGCACTTAAACGAATCAGATCACGACGCCAGTATATTGCTTCCTCCAGGGCTACTGGATTGTAATGTTTTACGACGATGTTTTAGAAACCATTGCGTGTCTGTGTTTAAAAATTTAAACACAGTGCCTTCAGTGCATGAATATATAAACAAATGTAATTCTTGAGCATGAATAAAATGTATTATAGATTTTGTATGAAAAAAATAAAACGTATATTCTAATATAAAGTCTTAATGTGTTTTTGCAGCAAGACATCTTGTAGGACTCAGTAGTATTTTCCTGTAAAAGTGGTAATGGAAGTACTGGAATAAAGTCAAGAAAAAAGTAGATGCTACCACCAAGAAAATACAGGATAAACACGAACGAATAACAAAAAATGACAACGAAAAAATTATGCAGAAAGCAGAAATTTCTTTAGATTTTCATAAAGGATTTAAAGTAAACTCAAATGCCTATCAAATTAACCTTTCTTATAATATGAAAAAAGTAGATAACATTTCAATTGTTTTTTCGTAATATAATCCATTTACTCATGAAAATAATCAAAGCACTAAAATACTATTTTTCTAAGATAATTCAATCTGATGGGTTCTCATTAAGCATACATTAATTTCGACATTCATATATTGTGCTTATATGAAAAAATATTTTTATGAAGGCATTCATACGTTTTATAGAAATTTTCATAACTTTTTAATTCATACATATTTATATAGGAAATGATGCATACATTATACATAAATATATGCATAAGACTTAATAAATATTGCAAACTATACCATGATATATATAAAGTTGTATAAAATATATAAATATAGCAATACAGTGAAAGTCGTTATTCATTTCATTTTTGGTCATTGGAATCTGCCTCATTGATATTTTTTGAGCTTTTAACAAACTTCAAAATGCCTTTGTATGCTATAATTGGGTTTGTGTACACATTATCATGATCTACTGCAATGAATTATTCCGATAATACATTAGAACAGTCCAATCCGCCTGGTAGTTTCCGTATTTTGTTTATTCTAAGAAGGGAAATCTTTCAATGTTAAGAAAAAAAAATCATGGAAATATTATACATTGTTTTTTGTCGGGAGCATTGTATTATTTCGTGTTAATTGTATATCGTTTCAATGTCTCTATTCCGAAATCAGTCAAATTTGTTAAGTCTTTGTGTCATTATATGAATTTACTCTTATTTTATTTATAAATACATTATATTGGCAAAACTAAAAGTACAAAATATATGCTTATATATGCGAGTATTAGATGCTTTTATATTAATATGTTATTCTTTATATATTAATATGAATTCAATACATTGTTTATAACTTTGCATCACACAGACAAAAAAACTGGAGGCCAGTTCAATGGAGTTTGTTAACATGTTTTTGTAGTTCTATCAATATTAAAATAATCATTTTAGAAATAGAATACTGATGCATAAATATATCACACAACTGAATTGCATGTAATCGAATGACTAGACTCTCCAAAATAATAACATCTATTTAAATTAATATTCTTTTATTATTCAAAGCTAAGCGTTTGTTATAATATGCACGTGTAATATAAACTTGAATCAAAATGATTTTCTTTTTTTTTATTAATCCATGATATGTTAACAGTATACGAAAGACAATTTCCTTTTGACATACATGAGTTATTCTGTAATACATGCGGCTATTACAAAAAGTTTTTGGAATCAATTTATTTATATAAATTAGAAATGTTTTGAGGCTCAAAATTTATTTTAACTATTAAATGGAGAATAGATTCCGAAATTGAATTTTATGTATTGTTTACATTCACATAAATACATTTATTTTGAAATGTATAAAATATTATATGCCCTTTAAATTTTAATCTGGCTTAGTCTAAAACAATATATAGAATTTAATTTTATTTGGTCTTCATTTTATTTGAAAAATTCTGAAAAAAAATATTTGCTTTATCCAGTTCCTTCACAATCGGATCATAATCAGTAGTACTAATATTTAATATGGACTTATTTAGATTCCAATAGTACTGAAAACATCGTATTCGTATGATACATTATAGCTATGTTTATATTAACATTTTTCTAGACCTTTATTTGAAATTCTATTTTGATCCTCTTTAAAACTCTAACATCGAAATAATGTGGAATAGTATATAAAAATATAATTCGTTCATTATAAGTAATAGTAAAATCATAGTTGACTATACTTCTAAGCCTGTAACTAAAGCAACAGTATGGCAAAATATGTAATCCATCATTATTAGAATAAAACGAAAATATTTTATGCACAACACACAAAAAATGTATTATCTTTCCTGCTTCGGTTTATATATCGTTACTCTAGCTAAATTATCTTAAATAAAAAAGAAAAATAATTAGATAGATGTTATACATGAAATGAAATCTTTTTTTTGAAACATACTTTCTTTTTGAAGGTGTGAAATATATTTTTTTTATTGGCAATGACTTTATTTTTCTTATAAAAGGAAATTTAATTTAAAATTAATTTTAAAAAATGCATATCGTTATATATTTTCCAATAAGTAATTGCAATTTTAATAAATTGTTTTATATTAATTAATCTAACTTAAATTTATTAATTGAAACAAGAACTGTGATGCATTTTTTGAAGAGTTCAATCAGTTCCAGGCTTAAAAGAGAAAACGTTTTCCTTTAATTAGAAAATAAAGAATTTTAAGAACCTAGTAACTCGTTTGCGTTATGTATAATAATAAAAAAAATTTCGTTTTATAAATTAACGGTCACTTAAAAATCTGAAAATTTTAGAACTGAGGTAAAAGATATAGAATGTTTAAAACTTTCTAAGTCAATTAAAGTAAATGGTTTTCTAGAAGAAAATGCAAGTACTCTTTAGCATAAAAATTCTTTTAAGATGTTTCTTTTTGGTAATAATTAGTATCATTAAAAATATTTAATATTTTAGAGACAATGTGTATAAAATCTTTGAGGATTGGAAAACGAATTTCAAGAACAAAAAAAGCTTAAATATATACGTTTCATAAATGAGCATCATTTTATAATATGCAGAATAAATTAAGAAATTTAAATTCATTAGTAAAGCACAAAACATTTAAAGTTAATATAAATATTCTTATTAAAAAGTATTTCATAAATTTGATTCATGTACGTAAGTCTGTAAAAAATTGTTGTGCATTTTTTTCCAAATGTAATATTTCCATAATCATTAATGTAAATTTAATATTAATTAACAAAATTGTACATAAAGAAAAGTTATTTTTATTGTTATAAATTTATTCTAATGATTATATGACATAAAATTTAGTTAGAAATAAAAAAAATTAGAATTGAGGAAATAAACTACAAATATTTGTTCATACAAATTTCTTCCCCATAAACTCGGTCGTGCATAGATCAAACAGTCATATCCCCATTAATGATGTTTTTTTTTAAATAAAAATTCGTCCAATTATATAAGAATATTTTGTTTTCGTACATTAATGAATTTTGTGACAAATTTGTGTTTACCTTTCTTTTAATCAAAAAATGCTGTTGTATGTTTGATGTTATTTCAAAAAAGAATTTCCAGAAAGAAATTTTTTAAGACAATTTTTCTATTTTGTTCCCATTTTCTTTTTTACATTTTTACGCACTCAGTGAAAATAATTAATCAATTAATTTTATATTCATGCGTATATATATTACTATGATATTTAAGGACAAAGAGAGAAGATAAAGATTAAAATTATATTGACGTTTTTCTAGCCTCACCTTAATACTTTTTTTGCATTTGTTGTATTAGTATCTTTGCACACACTTTATAATTCAGCTAAATGTGTTATTAATAAGAATAAGAATTTATTTATGAAATTCTTTGTATAATATAGAAATGTGCCAGTTAACTGATAAAAAAAAAGCTTTCACTGGTTTTTATAGTTGATTTTATGACATAAATAGAATCATTTCATAATCATATCTTAAACCTTAAATATGAATAACTCGAAATAATATATTGGGCATAAGGGAAAGTTGTGTCGTTTTTGAACACGTGCACTTTTATGCGTTGTCTACCATTAGCAAGTACTAGAATCCGACTTAAACCAGTTTAAAAAGTTAGATAAGTATACTATTGATAATCTATACACATTCTTTGCATTTATTTAGTATTTTAAAATTTGTAAAACTCTTAACATGAGTGAAGAAAAAGTACACTGGAGACATTGTATCTTGTTTTAAGTTACAAAAAGGGAATAACGCGTTGGCGGCAAAAAGAAACTTGTGTGACGTGTTTTCAAGAGGAAGCAATAGCAGCTTGAATATGCTAAAGATGGCTTGTGAAATTTAGCTTGGGTGATTTTTGATCGAAAGTTGAACCCTGATCAGGAAGGCCATCAGATATCAGTGAGGAAGTGCTACGTAGTAGGATCAGGAGAAATTACACTTTAGCTTCTACAGAATTAAGCTTTAAGCGAGGAATTCAACAGACTACTGCTTTGGATAGCATTAAAAGACTTGGTTTCGTGTTCAAACTCTCTGTTTGGGAGGCACACGAATAAGGCGGGGAAAAAATTTATTGAGCAGAGAGAATTTCAATATATTCTTCAAATCTTACTCGTCACAAAAGGGAAACCGTTTTTGAGCCACTTGGTGACAGGAGATAAAAAGTGGATAGTGTATAAACAAGTCGTTAGAAAAAAAAAGCATATGTTTACAAAGGGGTGATATTTTCATCCATATCTAAAGCTGGCGTGCTTCAGAAGAAGGCTATGGATATAGAGCACTATGAGTTGCTGAAAAAGAAGGAAGGAAATCATCGTTACTGTTCGCAACTTAATGATTTCAATAAAGAAATACAACATAAACGTCCATCTTTGGCGAACAAAAATTGTGTGATTCTTCAATACGACAACGACAGACTGCACGTGTCAAGATAAACAGCATAAAAAAATTGCAGAGATGGATTGGGAAACCTTACCTCAGCCAGCATATACTCCTGCTATTGCACCATCTAACTATCATCTGTTCAGATCACTGCAAATCTTTCTTGATAGAAATGAATATATAAACTATGGTGGTGTCTAGATGTCAGTGTAAGAATGCTTTGTCTCCAAAACAGAGCATTTCTTTACCAGGGTGTTAGATAAACTGCCAAAACGCTCTCTCTTAGTTGTAACTAGCAAAGGACATTATATTTTAGATTAAATTTTGAATAAAAAGTGAAAAAAAAGTTTTGTTTTTTCTTTAGATAAGAATGGCAGAACCTTCCCTTACACCCGATAAAAAATGTGTCATAAACTGAAAATTATGATATATATATATATATTATATGAAAATTTGATTTTAACTTTTTAATGGACACACATCTAAAAAACAATTTTCTGTGATAAAGTCCTTGATAAATGTAATGTTCTCATCCTCTATAAACATTACTTAGCCAAAAATAAATATTTGATCAAGGGTTTTTTCCTGGGTGGTGGCTAGACGCCATAGCCACTGTACACTTAAGACATTTAACTAACTTTTTAGGACAGAAATAATGAATCATATCAGGATAAACCTTTTATGAAAAATTAACATTGATGCTAATAACTATTTCAATAACAATTTAATATAAAGTATAAGAGTAATTAAATCATAATAGAATAATTGTACTTATAGAAGAATACTTACTAAAGTATACATTAAAATTTGTATACATCCACATTTTATATTTTATTTAATTTTAGTATAAAAAGTTAAAAATAAAGTAATATTTTTGAGTATTTAAATTAGTTATTTCACAAATTGGATGAGCTATTTTCTGCGAAACTTTTCAAAGAAAATAGGACCATTTGCTTGGAATCACAGTGGTAAGCACAGAAAAGCTGTAATGAAAGATTTTCGTGCCCAAGAATCTCATGTACCACATATTGTAAACAAAGTTTGTTTACATTTTCCACCCCCAACATCCTCGCGTGATTCTAAGAGGAAGAAGAGGAAGGCGAAAGGAAGAGCGAAAATTTCAAGGTCATTTTTCTGTTCTATGTGGGCAGTGGTTAGAGCCTCTATCGACAGATAAAAGTTAAATGAAATCTCTTTTTTTTTAATTGTGAATTTGCTTAATTCATAAATGAGAGAAAAGTATACTTAAGACTTGTCGAAATTTTTTTCAAAGATCAGAAATTTTATTTATAGTAATCAAAATACAATTTGTAGATTTACATTGAGAAAAACTGTTTTTAACTATCCATCAGAAGACATGAAATGCAAAAAAAAGGTGTTCTGCTATCTGTATTGATTTTTATACGTTTTAGCTTCAATTAACGCATATGGATAGATTAAATATCCAACACCCGCTTGGAGAAAAAAATTTTAATATGTGGCTAGACCTATTAGCCACTGCCCTCTAAAGGATTAAAAGAGAAAATTATTTGTAACATATCAGTTGTCCTTTTCTACCATTATAATAAAAATACTATAAGCAAAAATACATTTTGTTCAATGTTAAGTTTATTTATAAAATCAAGTCAAGGAATATATACTATACTATAATTCCTAAGCATTATCACATAGATAAGTTGTTTCTAAATAAATTATTTAACCAGATTTGAATAGACCCAAATAATAAACAAGAATTATCTTGTATTTAAAACTTGAAATATGCTATATTAATATTTAATTTTTTAGGATATACCATTTTTGATATTTTTAAAGGTATGTATTTATACTCAATTTATGAAAACACACTGTTAATTTAATGTTACGTTTAATTCTCTTTATAAGAGATATTTTTATACCAAAATCCCAAAAAGATAAAATACCAAAAGCTGCAGATATGAAACAAACACTCATTCCCTACGTTTGAAACGTCTTGAACATGTACAAGAAATAACAACACAATTCTCATTTTGCTAATGTCATTATAAGCGACAGTGCATCGCACGATACAGCTCTTAATAACATTTTTAAAAAGCACGAAATCCATCCGAGGGTCATCATGATATCTGGCATTAAAGTGTAGAGGGGTGGAAAAGATAGGGGGCTTCTCGTGACACGAGATTTCCATTTGCGTGGGGAAGTCGGAATTAGCATGGGGAAGTTTTCGTTTCTGACAAATCTCTCGAGATGGAACATGTCCTGTCTGGCATAATGAGCAGAGGCATATCTTCTTCATACTAGCTGAAAATAAAAGTCTATTAGAAAGCCCTATGACATTCATTATTTAATAGCAGAGTCTGTCTGGATTTATATTTTGTTCCTGGAAAGGCTCTCATTAGCTAATTGAAATGTTATGATGTCTCAAATTTTTAAAATATCGTGAGAGAGAGAGTGTTGGGTACTTTATTTTTACTCTTAATATTTTGATCATGAAGGGATATGCATGTCAGAAAAGGCATTAGAAAGTAGCGCTGAATTTAGAGTTTATTTTGGTTCATATAAATATCGCTGTCGGATTATGCAAAACTTCTGCATATGTATGCAGTTTTAGTCTATTCTTTATTTATGGTTAAAAAGTAAAATTGAAAATCTTCAATATTATTACATTTTATATGTTATGTGTGTGATTATTTACTGAGAAAGGAGAGAATCCAAACATTATTTCAATATTTTAATTTTTTTAAAGTAAAAAAAACAAACATGAAAACTATGTTTTATTGTTTTTTGTTGTAATCAGAATATGAATACGATAGTTTTGTTCTAATTTTAATGTATGGTTATGCTAAAAATGTAGTGTACAATTGTGCTTAAATTCATTCAGTTTTATTTTGATCCATTTTATTTTTCTATTTATTCGTTCTAACTCTTTATTGTCTTTATTTTAATTTAAGTAACTCATATTTCTTTTTAAAGTTCTTATTTGTTTAAATTTCAAACACAACTATTCTGCTTTCTTTACATAAACTATTGCCATGGCCACTCTAAGAAAATTGTATGTTAACACACATAGTCCAGCAGTATTGTTGAAAAAATTAAGAATTTGATAAAGTTATTTCAAACAATTTTTTTTTCATACTTTCCCAATTATTCTTATACGATTTCATATGGTATGATTTTAATCCAATAAAAAAAAGTAAAGTAATAAGATTTTTACTAAATAAATGGTTATGTTACACTATTTTTAAAAAGGTCTAATTTAAGAAGAGTGAATGAGATTCAAATATCTTAACAACAGAATATGGTAAAATGCATTCAAAATGTTTGAATAATTTATTAATTATTCTTCAGAGTTGTGAAATTAAGATTGGCAGAAGTTAGCATCCTTACGCTTGAAGATTTTACTGTTGTAACATTACGCAGAATACAAACAAGACTAAATATATATATATATATATATTATATATATATGAATTAAATGAGAATAATAAGTTATTGATTTTTGTAATATCATTTTTGTTAAATATAAAAAAAAACGATTGAGATATAGCAAAATCAGTAACTGTTCATTCACAAAAAAGTTAGTGCTTATGAAGTAACTAAAGCCACTGAAGCCACTTAAAAAGAAGAAATAAAAAGATCATTCAACTACTACAGCGCTCAAAAATGGCAAAAAAAGTGTCTTTAAATTGACGAAGTGTCGCAACTAATTCCAAATCTGTAGTACAAAACGTACTTGTGCTGTACATCATGATATTCAATTGCAGCGTATCTGATTCCAAAAGGTCTTTGTAAATACCTGCATACATCGTTTCATTACGTTATTAGATAAGCAAATAAAATAATTAGCATTCCATTGCAATTCTATTTCATCAGTCAATAAGTATATTTGATCAGCTTTACAGTGAAAATGATGAAAATCACAATCACCTGTGATTGCCCTCGAACATTCATTGCCTTTCAAAAAGGTACTTGTGTCATCTGAATTATTTTTTTCCCAATATATTTGACTCATTACTTTACTTTCTTGAAAGTAGGGACAAAATATTATTTGAAAATATAATTAAATCCATCCAAAATGACATCTCTAATTAGACAAACCTATTTAAAATACTAAAAATAGTCTAGTCTCAACTATAAGCTGATGAACTAAGTTTAATTAAATTAAAAAGCAAGTAATAAAAAAAACTTTTAAGTCAATTCCTACTTAGATCAACAAAGAAAAATTTTATTTTAGCTACTTTTTATTAAATAGTTACAATTAATATAAATATGAATATACATATGACAGAATCACAACATTAAGTGGTAATTAATTTTTATTAATTATCATTAAAGTATCATATTGTTATCCAAAACAATCGTATATATAAAATTTCAGTTAAACTGAATGCTTTAAAATGTGAGAAAAAAACCTTCTCAAGTTTTGGCACAAGTCGCCAAAAATGATGCCAACGTGGTTGTGTATTTGTAATTCTTTAAATAATTAGTTTTAATCAATTAATTTTTATTAATTATAATTAAATTATTGTATTGTCATCCAAAATAATCATGTATATAAAATTTCAGCTCAATTGAGCTTTTTAAAATGTATTTTATTAACGATTGAAAATTCCCCCAAGATACATAAATTTATAGAAAGTGTGAGCTAATAGTGTGTGTGTGTGTAGGAATTGAAAAATTAATCATTGCCACTTTTGAAGGAGAACTTCTGTGCAAAGTAAATCTAAGGGGAGGTGAATACAGACACATTCACACAGTAAAAGTAGTTTTTGTAAAACAGAAAGGTTTCCAAAATATTTTAAAACAAAAATTTACAGCTAGTTAGGTTTTATATATTCTCTCACAAAACCATGGACTTTTGATGAGAAACTCGTCGATTTTCCCCCTAAAGAAGAGCTAAAAGCAAAATTCAGATAACGGTATCAAGAGTTTTGACTTCAAAAATCAATGGCAGCTCTCTACTCTGTGGGCATGAGAGAAAAGTTTGATTGCATCTCCTTCATCATGTTTGGCTAAACGTGGATTCGGTGCAGTAAATAATTTACTGATTAAGAAAAGGAAAAGAAGTACATCAAAGAATGTGGTAATTTGCTACTGATATTAATGAAATCAGATCCCGATGATAGGAAAAAAAATTCTAAGAAACCACCTGCATCCAAAATTTCAATATTTACTTTTACTTTTTATTAATTATGGTTTTACTTTTGAAATTCGGATTATCAATTTTTCATTACATTTGATGGATATATTAATATATTTCTATTTTGTGATTCTTATTCATAAAGCCTAATAAAATGGATGGAGATAATATGCAGCAATATTTTAATATTTGGGATAAATTAACTGTTATGGAAAAGAAGGCGTTAGATTTTTTTTCTTTATAAAAAGTTGATATTTCAGAAGAGGCTTGAACCTCTGATCTAAAGCCTTATTATCAATGTGTAATGTTGTATTTATTATTTTTCAGAATAAAGATTTTTTTATTTTCTTTAAATCAAACAGGTATAGATGCCTTTTGTAGTATTTCAAATAGCTCCTTGGTGTGGCTAAAAATCTTCTACAAGACTTTGGATTGATTTTTTTTTCATTTTAACTATTTGTTTCATCAAACACATATTATGATATATTGTATGTTGTTTGCAATGTTTTCTTTTGCTATTTGATATTAAAGATAGTGAAATAAAAAATTTTGCATTTGTAAGGATGCTCCCATTCCCTGAATAATTTCAACAAAGCTATTAATAAGGCTTTTGTTACAGAAATTTGATAAGAAACCATGTTATTGTGTTTTAATGTTTGTATTACTGTAGAGGTATCTTCAATGGAATCATTATTAGCATATACTTTTGATGCTAAAATGTAGAAGTTAAAAATGTAACCATCAAGAAGAAATCCTCTACAACTGCACTTAACATAGAATAATAGGTAATAACTCGTTATAAAACAGGAAAAAAAAACTGGAATGCTTTATTATTGATTTAGATACCAATGGGACTACTATTTAAAAAATCAATAAATTCGTCAGCTAATCAGTTATGTTACAATTTAAGTTTGCTATCACCAATATTGAAGTTAATTTTAAGAAATATATTATATTCTAATCGAAAATTTCTTTTTAATGTTTAATGTGCTTGGAAATTTTTTTTTAAATAACACGGTCCATTCGTTGCTAATACCATTTTAACAAAAAATTGCATAAATAAACTGTAGTGGTTTAAAATCGCAAAATGGAGTGTTACCTTTAATTGCCAACTGATTGCCTCTCGTTTATTTCCTATTTCATTCTCATTTTCTTAGATGAAATCTCCTTTACATCTATTGTCATATATATATAATATGACATATATGTATATATATATATATATATCACATACGTTCTCATATTATATATATATTATTTCTAGCAGCAGCATTTGATGAATACGACATTCACTGGAGTGAAAACACTCCGCGCAGACACACAAGAAGTAACAATAAATTTGGTTCAGTAAAACAAAAAACAGAAGCTTAAACACCATGAGAAAGTCAGTCAGATTGCAAAGCTTGCAGCTACTCTCTGGCCTTCCAGTATCTATCGTTAACGTTACCAGCAGGGCAATTCTCCAGGTGCTTAACATTCATTAGGGCAAAATAGAGTTTGAGAAGGGAAAGACCTTTAGTCTATGTAGTTTGTGTAGACCCCAAGATAATACTGCCTGGTTTCCAGACTGAAGGCAGCAACCCCATGCCACCTCGGGTGTTCTGGAAATTCATTTAGCGTCTCCCTGCAAAACTTATCGCAAATTTGTTCATTTAAATAAGTTTCATAGATTTCTTTCACTCTATCTTTTAATAACTCTGCTTATATAGAAGAGTACGGAATTCCTTTCTGAAAGCACTGTAAAACGTCAATGTCTTTTTCAGCTAGTAAATCAGCTCTCTTACTTTTGTAGATATCACAGCAGGAGGGTACTCATTGTAAAATAACTTTCTTTTCTAAGGTCAAAAGCAATCCAAAATACTCTATACCAGTGTTTCTCAAACTATGGGCCGCGTCCCCCTAGGGGGGCGTGATAACTCTGCAAGGGGGCGTGAGTTTATTAAAAAGTCAAAAATAAAAGGTTATTTTTTTTAAAAAAAAAATTATATTAATTTACTAAAAGGAAGCAAAAAAAAAATTGCGTTATGACATAATGAAAAATAATACGCGTTTGCATTAATATAATGCACTTATAGATGTATCAGTACTACACAATGTGTTTTAAAATTAATTTAACAATGCTAAGTTAAGAACAAGTTTAATAATTACCAGTGATCCTATGGGCATGCCATAAAATTATATACAAAATTTAACATTTATCTCGATAATTTGTATAATTTATAATTAGAGTAGCATTGCAACTTTACGTCAAAGTATATTATTGTTGAATTCAATACATTGTTATTATATGGAGGGGGGTGCGAAGAAAATTAATATTGATAATTGGGTCGCAATTATAGAAAGTTTGAGAAGCACTGCTCTATACAGCTTTTAATTCGAATTGAGTTTAAGAAATCCGGAGATGTTACAGCTTGTATTGCAGAAATAGATTCAGAAACTAACGACATTTTCACACACACACAAAAGCCTCTTTTCCCTCTCCTCTTCCTAATAAAATTTATAGAATGCCTATCATGTGGCACAGGTGTATATTTTATTGATGGTCCGAAATTTTACTGAATTTCTGTAAAAATTATTGACAAACGAATACGAGATACAAATAAATTGTATTTAATGTCTTTATTTTGTGGAATATATAATTACTCGAAATCTAAATATTTTTTTCGGAAAAGTCAACATTGATTAACAGTATAGATGTTATGTAGATTTTTCCATTCCTACAGATTTGGTTTTAAAACGTGTGTCTAGTAACAATTAAATGTGTTGTGCTGCTCTTATATATATTCTTATCTCAGATGGTGTAGCTTAGCTTGATCACTAAAATATTAGTTAAAATCACTAAAAAATCCAAAAATAAAATAGGATTCCCTAAAACTCCACCTACGGTAAAAAAAAAATTCCAGCAATTAACCCTCTAAGCAGTTTGGAGATGCTTCAAAAATGCACCTCACATATTTTTTTGCTTTCATGTGGGGTTCTCAAAAGCGGTTGAGCCGTATTTTTAAGAATGCGGCTCGGCCGCTTTTGGGAATCTTGCTTGAAGGCAGAAAAAGCATCCCTGGAATGGCGGAATTTTACGTGCAGACCGCTTGGAGGGTTAGGAATATAAAACCAGGGAATGTCTGATCAGTCTTGCACCAATGACACTCTAGAAAAACTTCCAATTAAATTTAAAAACCCCGAATACAAGTTTCCCGGATATGAAAAAGTGAAAAATAATTTAGTTGGAATTTGGGAAATATTGTGTTAAGATTCTGTATTTTATTCAACTAAAATCAGACGCAGATTTATGCAGTTACATAACAATCCTTTAAAAATTGAAAAAAGAAATTCTGGTTAACAATATATTTTTATTATAATTAATGGATTTTCCGTACTTCGAAAAGTGGAAAGATATTTATTTACAAGTTCAATCCTACTAACTGAATATTTTATGAATTATTTCTGAATAATTTAAATTGGAAAAGGATATTCTATAACCGCATAAAAAAATTGAACAAAAAAATTCTTCACACATTATTAAGAAAAATTTCGTGCAGAAAAATAAATTATTTGATGATTCAAATACTTAAGAAATGATGTATATAAGAAATGATTTTAAGTTAATACATAATCTACGTAAGAAATTAGTTTGCTTGTGAAAAGTTACTACTCCTCAATACTTTCTAGAAAACTACATATTTAGAGAGAAATTTGTTTTATAGAAATATACTTAGTAATTTAGGCACTAAGACAGTGTTTCTCAAACTGTGGGGGGCGCCCCCTTGGGGGGCGTGATAACTCTACAAGGGAGGCGCGAGCATATTGAAAAGTCAAAAACAAAAGATTATTTAAAAAAATATTAATTTACTGAAAAAAAAAACAATACTTTCTTATACAATAAAATATAAAGTACTCATTTAAACTGATATAATACACTTATAAATATATCAGTACTATGCAATGTATTTTATTGTTAATTTAACAAAACTAAGTTAAGAACAGGTTTGATTATTACCATTGTCCCCATGAGCTTGTATTAACACTTATCTTGATAATTTGTAGGGTTTGTGTGATTAATTCCTTAACTTATTATTTTTAATTCCTTAACACGATTAAAAGTTACGTGATTCGCTCCCCATTGCCACCGTTTTCCACGCAAACGTGCGTATTTTGAGGTTTTTTTAGGGGAAGGGGAGGTGAAAAGAGAAAGGAATATAAATAAGCAAATCCTTTGAAATAAGTAAATCCTTCGTAAACACTGTCAAGGTTCTTTTCTTGCGTTCCAAAGCTTTAGGAATAATTTCATGGATAGCAGTGCACAGAAACTATCATTCTTCGGAAAGACGTATATATACGTCCAGAAAATTAATGATTTGACTGAGAGACGTTTATATACGTCGGTGGCATATAAGAGGTTAAAGTCGTATTGTAGCTTTAGTGTCAAAGTTATTGTGTTATTGAACTCAATACATTGTTATTGTATGAAGAGAGGCGCGATGAAAATGATGATTGAATATTGGGTCGCGTATATTGAAAGTTTGAGAAGCACTGCACTAAGAGGATGCTTTTGCTCATATCTTATGGCAAAAATGTCGTTTCTTATACTGTTTTCAAATACGGTATCTGAAACAGTTTGAAAGTCCTCGTTGCTTCTCTGTTCATTTCCTTCCATCGCAAAGAGTTTGTAGTTCCAGTTCTTAAGATTAAATTTCTGTTACTTCGTTAATTTTATGCAATACTCGTAACTCATTTAGAATGTTTAAGACACGTGTCCACACTCAGGAACATTTTTTTTATCTCTCTCTCTCTCTCTTTCAGCTTCTTCATACTTTGGAGTTTTATTTCGGAATATTGCATTTGATCTGCAATATACTAAACTATTATTTATTTTATGTCACTGAGAGAAATGAAACTTGTGATGATTTTTTTTAACGTTGCCGACAAAACTTGTAAAGTTTGAATTTATATTCCATATATTATTCCAGAACTATTTAATGAGGTGAAATAAAGCATGTATACAGGCATGAGGAGCGATCAATGTGACGTGAATATTATGCCAGCTGTACTATCAGAGAATCTAAACAAGACGTAGCTTATGATGATCAAGAACAATTATTTGAAGATGAAGATTTTCCGATTGGTAAAAATAACAACAACAAAATAATATATGTGAATAACTAAAAAGAAGGGAAATAGGTGTACATTGTAAACGCTCTTTCTGTCATTAACACATTTGAAAAAAATTATAAGATATGAAGTTAAAATATTTTTTAAATAAGGGTTGTCGGGGCCTTGCTGCCCCGTGACAGGACTCAATGGCTTTGGCTCCACTGTAATGTTTTCTATATATTTACCAGTGGTGTAACGGATAATGTTAGGAACCCTGCTGAAAGTTAAGTTTTGCCTTTAACATTTTATAAATTGGATAAATACGTATTTAGCGTAAGTCAGACCTTGGGCCAATAGAGTCCTGCCCAACTCCGTGATACGGGGGTGTACGTTACGCCACTGAATCACGCTCTGTTCATTTATTATAAACAGTCTCCCTACAATGCGCATTAATTTGCTTTCCCTCAACGCTCCAGCAGCCCGCGCTTGATTGAAGACGAAACTTTCAATGACAGTGACATTATCAATTATTTGATAAATTATAAAGACGGACAAGAAGCCAGATTCTTTGAGAGCGGATAAAAATATGCAGGGATAATGCTTTCCCCAACAAATTGAAAAAGCATTTTCTTAAAATAAATAACAGTTAAGAAAGGAATATAAAATTTCAAAAAGGGCTTCAATCATGTATAGCTGGTTATCATGACATTTACAAGCAACTGTGACCACCCGTTCTTCATCACAAAAACTTATCTCTTACTTTATGTTGCCAAAAAATAAATCAAATGAAATTGCACCTTCAACTTCAACCTGAACTTATTCATTACAGGACTTTGGATTACGATGAATAGCAATGAATTATGTAGGTGCATTTTAAAGACTTATCCGTATATACAATGAGAAATTATATGTTTTTAAAATGTGTCCATGTGTAATATTTAATTATTTATTTTGTTATAGAAGTACTCTTATATAAATTTCGTAAATAATTGGCATATTTTATAAATACGAGCTTTTTTTATGTGGTCCCTATCCACCGCATAAAAAATGTTTTTTGTAGTATTTCCCCGAATTAGTTTGTTATATGTAAGAATTTATGAAAAAATTTTGAATATTTTTTTGTGTGATTTTTCTTATGTTGTCCCTATCTACCGCGCAAAAATAGGTTCAACTGTATATACTAAATTGTAAGTTTAAGTTCTCTCTCCTTAATATTAATATTTGGCCTTAATCAATGTGTGTAGTTATCTTCCTTTATTTACGACTCGGGGGCGCGCCCCAATAACTAAAAAATGCTTTTTTAATAAAATTTAAAAGAGTATTTTTGACACATAAAACTTTCAAATGGCTGTGTACGTTGTTGATATGAATTCACAATCATTATATATTCAGTAAACTTCCCTTAGAAGCTCATTTTCCTTCTTATTCTAAAAAAATTTGATTACGATTTTATTTCCATTTCAAATCTTATTTTGAAAATATTTTATTTCGCGTTATGCCTGTCAAGTTTCTTTAAATAAAATCCACTAGCCTCATTTCAATTCAAATAATTTCATTAAGCGAGATATAGTGAGATAGTCAAAACCAACTTCTTGCTTTCCCCATAAATTGAAAGATGTTTATGCAAATAGGAACACTAAGTTCTGGTAGTAAAAAGTTATACTTCTGAAGCAACGTTTTTAAGTACATATATCTGGGATACATAAATATTTATGCTTCTTAGTTACCGGAAAAGGGATGAGTGGATTTCCGTTTTAACACAAATTGGTTGCAATGATTTCTTTTTATTTATGTTGAGACCAATATTGGATATTACCATGCTACATATTTCTATCGAATTCAACGATTGCTTTTAATAAGTTTTAGATGCATTTAAACTTATTTCTCTTTCATGCTTTAAAAACATTATAGATTACCATACAGACACGCAAAAAAATATTTAACAAAGCAACTTTATGAATTATTTAAATGTCAAGGTTCCTATCTACTAACCGACCTGAATCTGTTGATATAATGTTAATAATATGTTGTTTTTAATTACTATCTTAAGTTAATGCGACTGTGTTTATTAAAAATAACTCAAAATGCATTCAAAAAACACTCGCAACTCCCCTCCTCCTTTTTTCAAACTATTTTTTTGTCTGCTTTAGCGATTTGGCAGTGAGATTTTAGTTATTTGAAAAATATTTAACAAATTTGAAATAAATCGAAAAGAAAAGAGTGAGATAGAAGTTTTGTTTACTTATGATCCTTTTGTATTTATTTGATTACATTTTAATGAATGCAATGGTCTAGATTGGAGAAAATCCGTAGAAATCTACAAGATTAATATTACGTTCCCTTGACCATCAGCTAGCTAGACAATTGCATTCAAATAAATGCAATGTTCTAGACTTGAGAGAAGATTAGTATAAATCCTACAAGATTAATATTACATTGGTGAATTCAAAATGACTAGCAGGCTGAAGCTCTTAATAATTCAGGATTTCCAATTTGAAATTTAAATGTATTGCGAATTCCCTTCTCATTTTAAGTTTATATTAGAGCCTGAATCTTGCGAAACATTACTTCCGCGATCCTTTTTATGCATATTTCACAATAAGCTTGGTTTCCCCCCTCTATTTATTTTAAAATAATGTTTTTCCATGAAATAACATTAAATGCGAAATAGTTTACGTCAGTAATTAATGTCCAGTAAATAATGCCCCTGTTTCTTGCAAAATCAAATAGTTTCATATTTAAATAACACTGACAAAAATACAATCTTAAAATTGTTCGAAAACTAATTTCAATCGTTTCGTTGGAAAAATATTGCATAGTGTTTATTGGCTTAAGTATATAATTTTCCTATATTTCATAATGTAATTATATCTTATTTTGAAGTCTTTATTTGATCTAGGATACATTCAGTACTTGGATAAATAAACGTTGCTTAATATTTGGTCGGTTCACCTTTGACCCGGATCCAAGCGTGCCTTCTACAGGGCATTGCTTCAGTAAAATTCCATATGACTTATCGTCTTATAGATCTGCAGCAACTTTTCACAGAGGAAATGGATTGGTTGCAAAAGAGACAAACCCCACCGGCATTTCTGTTTTAGTACATCCAATGGATTTTCGATTGGCTTAAGATATGGGTTTTGTGGCGGTCAAATAATTCTTCGTGCCCAATCCTAAGTCTTCAAGCTTCTTGAATCAATTCTGAATGATTTGTGCTTGTCAATCTTGTCATTGTTGTCCTATAATATAATAGTTTCATAGGAGTAGGAAAAATCCATTGATGAAAAGACCTGTTCATAAACCAAATTTAAGACATCCAGCGAATTGATTGAATTATTGTTGGTAATCCTACATTAAATCTGTTCAAGTAACTCCAGATCATAGCACTACTTTCATTTGCCTGCTTAATTGGCACTATATGTAATAAATACCTAGCTTAATGAAGTTTTCATCTCTCTATGCGTGTGGATGAGTATGTGATGCATCCAACTTTCTGGTTAAATTTACGCACCACATGACATTTCGGCGCTATTGAAAGTTCAATCTTTCAGTTAATTAAAACCATTTTCAAAAAAGTTTTTCTTTTTGCAGTCATATAACTGTTAAGATATTTTTCTGGAAGTTTTTGTCACATCTTTCTGGTGGAAATACCTCTACTTTCGTTGTTATACATCCTGTTATGTTAATTGCCTAACAATTAGTTTTCTGTAACTTTTATTTCGCCAGTCACTTAAAAAATATTTTGGTTCCGAGAATTTAGGAGCTTTTCCCGACCATGTTCCGAAATGTTGATGATTCTCAACTATTTTCCACGTTCTAATATATGTATATATATTGAGCTAGCCTATTTACAACACAATCCCTGTCATTTCAGCGATCTCTTTAGTTGTTTTATTTGATTGAAGCAGACCAGAATTTTAACTCATTTTACATGCCAAAACATCTCATCCATGACAGAGTGGAGCTATTTCATACGTAATTGTAGTATTAATAACCAATTACCAATGATCCAGCATTATTTAAAAGATAAAGTTTCGCCAATAGAGAACATACTAATTGCTGCTCTGACTAGCCAATCATGGCTGTTACGTATTTGCATATTTATTTCACTCGGAAATTTTTAATTAATTAATTTTTTTTTTGCCAGATTGTGTATATGAAAGTGACTGATTTTTTTTTTAGTAAAATAAAATATTAATTTAAAAGTCCAATACATTTATTAATTTCAGGGCTTTTAAGTGCACGTAAGTTCTAAACATATTTCATAGCTTGGCTTTTGATTTCTTTTAAGATACGTTTTGTGAGTACGGTCTTACTAAAGATTTTATTTGCAAGGACCTTGTAAATCAATTGAATTACTTATAATTGTACATATCAGCTCTTCTCTCTGTGATTTGTTGAAGGAAGAGTTAATTGGATCGTATTTGAATTCATCGTTGCTTAAGCATCTGTACGAATATAGCGATCTTTTTTTTATTTCTAAATATATCTAAGAAATGTCACAATTGAGGCTGCCTTTTTAGGATTTTTTGCAGTGAAAATAGCCACGTTGGGTTGAAACCAATATCTTTGTGTATTTTCTGTCATTTCACTTTCATTAAAGTTATTTTTACGTGTCAAAGCAGCTTTTACGATAGATTCAGTGAATGAATTTGAGAACGATGAATTTAATACGTCTCAGTCAGAAAACACACTAGTTTTGATTTATCAAGTGATAATATTGATTCACAGTGTTGTGCAATTGTCTTCAAACTTTGTTTCATGGAAC
>BMAV01011979.1:434836-469696 GCA_019973955.1 Trichonephila inaurata madagascariensis
AAGTTTGAGTGTTTTTTTGAGAGTTTGTGTGTGTGTGTTTGTGTGTGTGGGGGTGGGTGTGTGTGTGTGTGTGAATATTGGTTGCTGAAAAATACGGCATGTCCATTTTTTACGTAATCTTAATACCATTATATATCAGTACTACAATACTATATCAGTATATTCTTAGCTATGTTGCGAGGTCTTAAATATGTATAAGCAAATCAGGTTGATGAATACTTGCAGGGCATTTAAGAAAACGTATTATACAGTATGTTTACCATCTACTTCGATTCTCTCTCTAATTCTTCGTTCATTATTCTGTTCGTTAATTTGTCATGAACCTATATTTATATGATGTAAATAAATTGAACGAATACACATCGACATATAATGTAAATGTAGAAACTTTGGTACTAAGCTAATAACACAAAATTGTAAATTTAAATTTTCACTATTAAATATTTATGATAGTAAAATTTATCTCTCTCTCTCTGTTCACTAATAATCTAAATTACGTCAAACATAAAAAAATTTCCCAGCATTCAGAGCATTTATAATGGCAATAAAACTGAAAATTATAAATATGTGTGCAATGCGCACCATTCTAACCAAAGAGTAAATGAAGCTATACACTAAAAGATTGATAAAATTTTCATAAATATCAAAATACACCCCCCAGTGTTTTGAAATTTCAAATCAAATCAAACAGAATCCAATTACCCAAACACCGAAAATGTTATTCAAACGTTAAACGTTATTAAAGTAATTATTCTGGCCACATTCCCAGTCCGAGATTTACATTCCACACTTCGGCCTTCAGGTCAATACGTCAAGTATCCGATCGGTCGCAAGTTTACATTTCATGGGAACTGACAAGCTGTATTGTCACGAGTGGCAAAGTGACAAGTGAAATCAAGTACATCCGTGGTCACGAGTAGGTGGCTCCACCAAAATCACTTATGCTCCAGAATTAAATGAGTTCGTGGCTAGTGTGTATTTAGATTTTAGCTATTGGCTGGGTGTTTGGGAGGGAGATTGAGGTTATTTGGCTGGGGGAGGTGAGTCAGTTGGTTTCTGGTACATAATCGTAAGTGGTTTGAATATATTTTAATTTCTAGCACTGATATATTTATTCAGTTTTGTTTTTAAGGTATGATTAATATGTCTATCTGAAAACAACGGAATATGATTTTTATGTAACATGATATAAAATGACACTATTTTTCAATTCCTACACTATTAGCTCACAATCTCTATATATTTATTTATTTATCTGGGTGGAATTTCTAATCGTTAATAAAATACATTTTAAAGCGCTCAATTGAGCTGAGATTTTATATACAGGTATATTTTCGATGAGAATACAATAATATAAAAATAATTAATAAAAATTAATTGATTAAAACTACTTATTTAAAGAATTACAAATACAACCACGTTGGCATCATTTTTGGTGACATAGCGACTCTTTTGGCGACTTGTTTCAAAACTTGAAAGGTTTTTTTCTCACGTGTTAGAGTGTTCAGTTGAAATGAAATTTATATACACGATTGTTTTGGATGACAATGCGATGCTTTAATGATAATTAACAAAAATTAATGACCACTTAATGTTGTGATTCTGTCATATGTATATACATATTTATATTAACTGTAACTATTTAATAAAAAATAGCTAAAATAAAATTTTTCTTTGTTGATCTAAGTAGGAATTGACTTAATTTTTTAAATTTTTTTTTATATATTATTTGTTTTTTTTTATTTCAGGTTAAATATATATGGGTAAAAGGTCTTGGGGATTTCAAGAAAGAAATAATTAATGCATTCAAAACTATTCTTAGTAAAGATTAAACATAAAATTTAATGCATATAAAGCGATGCATTATACATTGATTAAATTTTAGACAATAAATGGATAAAGTCAAATATTTTAATCATTGAGCCTGTTTCTCTAATGTTTATATGTTTATGCATTAATTATTTTTATAAATATTTAGAAAATGTTTCATGCTATGATATTCATTCGTGAGAAATCATTTTGCATAAAAATCATGAAATGTGTATTAATAATACTATTGTGTACATTTGTAAAGAAATATTGTATTAAAATAGTTTTTCATGAATGTTTGGGTTAGAGAACTGTAAAGTGAAAGTGTGGGTAAAAATTTTAACAGCTGTCATAAAAAGGGAAAGAAAAAAAAATTCAAATATATTAAACAAGCTTTTTAATATTTCAGATATTGCAGATATTCATATATTTTTAATATGTGATATAAAGTGGATTTTATACAATTGAAAGAAATGTAATCGTAGTTGAATTTTATAAAACTGAAGAATTTTGCTATATTTATTAAAATTGGTATCTAAAACATTTATATGTAATGATCTTATTTATATATAGTTAACATAATTTCACAATTTCTATAGTTTAATTCATAATGGTCGAATGACAGATGGAGTTACTTGTTTTCAGCTGACATCGTTCACGCATTTGTTGATGTTCGTATAAATTAAATATATATAAAACTTTAAGTTTAATAATTAGTATGGTAATATAAGGATTCTATCAAAAAAAATCATTACATTGTCTTTCCTTTTCTTATGTAATGCTTTTAAATTTAATCCATGAATTTTTGTTTTCATTTTTTGATCCATGTTATTGTTAATAAACTTGTAATTTTTTAAACAAATTTCAGTGAATAATTGTTCACAAATTTGCATTTTTTAAAGAAAACTTCAGTAAAATACTTAAGGTATCCGACTACGTTCGAAACCATGATTTTAAAAAAGCACATAAATGTATAATTTTCATAATATTTAGTGTCACTTAGATTATAATACATGTATAAAATTGTTTTAAGGACATTATGACAAAAAAAAATTATTTAAATACAATATTTTGGCAAAATATTAACTTAGAATAAACTTTTTTCCAAATGTTCTCCTTTTGTAAAAAAATGCTTCTATTGTATTAATATTTTGCCTGTATATAGCTCAGACCTCTGTACAGAGGGTCAACTATGATTTTTGAAAAATTCACATTATTTTCAGAGTTACAACCATTTGAAATCATCTTCGGCGTATTTTCTTAAAATTTCTCCCTTCTGTTTTCGTAAAACATGGATAAACCGACTTCCGAGTTGTGCATTTCAAAAATTCTAGTTGAGCCTCTGTAGAGAGGTCTGAGCTGAATACAGGCAAAATATTAATACAATAGAAGCATTTTTTACAAAAGGAGAACATTTGGAAAAAAGGTTATTCTAAGTTAATATTTTGCCAAAATTATGTATTTGAATAATTGTTTTGTCATAATGTCTTTAAAACGATTTTATACATGTATTCTAATCTAAGTGACACTAAATATCATGAAAATTATCCATTTATGCGCTTTTTTAAAATCATGGTTCCGAACGTAGTCGGATACCTTAAGCTGACCATTGTTAGACACATTAACTATATGGTAGGAAGCACATGACTGCATGTAAAAAAACATGACAGAACATGAATAGATGAATGTGATGTCCCATGAGTCTAGCGTATTTGTTGCAAGTGTAAAGGAAATGACTCATTATTTTTCAGGAAAACTTACTACATGATCCCTTAGACTGTAAAAAAAATCATAGGAATGAAGAAATTGAACAATGCAAAATTATATTATATCCTTATTTCGGCTCTACCTATATAAAATGCTCAAGATTAGTAATTTAAAAACAATGAAAATATACAATTTCTAAGTTTACGTAAGAATTTTTTACTTGTTTTTTATTTTTTAACCTTTTACTCAATTTTATATATAAAAAAAAGATTGTTAAAATTTTAAAAATTTAAATCAAAAAGAATAACAGTTGTATGAATTAGTTATATTAATCCAACAGCCCATTAATTTTCACGTTGATGGGATAAGTAAATTTGGAGAGTGAGGTGCCAGCTTAGTCGTCGTCCACCTCCCTTAACCGAAAATGAAATGTTTGGACTACTGTGATATCGTTATGAAAAAAGTACCATGAAACCAACCCATCTGCTTTGCATAGGCATAGGCAATATTACTTTCTTAATATAATGGCACCACATTCCTTGGAAACTTTAGCATTATGGATCACCACACAGGTCCTGATCCGATATTATGGTATGAAGTGATATTGGATGAAAATCCCGCATTTATTTCCCCTTGTATGCGTTTTTGGCACAGTGACCTCCAACACTACATATCTGAGGTTTTGAAGCCTGTTGTATTCTTCATCTTTCATAGCTTACGTATGACCATATTCCAAAGACAAGGAGATACAACACGAGGCACGCAATATTCAAGACTTCTTCGCCCACCAGATTGCATTAGTTTCTAACCCTACCAATGCTTCGCATGCATCGCGTTCATATTTAATCAATGATTGGGAATGTCTATTCCATTATACGCTACCCATTGCTACACGAGATCATCTTTGATGACTAGTAGAGGCAACATAGGAAAATAATGTTCCTTATCCTAAGACATGTTGAGCAGAGAGAAAGTAATTCTCATTTAAAAGAAGGGTACATATTTTCGATCATTTCATCTTGGAAGTGTGTGTATTATTTCTCTATACAAATTTAATATACTTTGTTTATCTTGGAATACCACATTTTGAAAAACCAGCAATATTAATCTGTACATATATAATTTTCGTAACACAGAGGTATACAAAGTTAATAAAGTTTTAAGTTCATTAAAAAAATCGTAATACTTTTCAGAGAGTTAGAAAATTAAAAAAATATTTTCACATAAACAATGTTAAGTGCTTATGTAAATCAAAGATGTTTTGAAAATTCTTTCACTTAATCTTGTTAACCCGCGATCACTCGCGCGGGGTGTTCTGTACATCCCAGCAACAAGAAAATACTCCCAGGATTCTTAAAAGAATGTGAAGAACCATGATTTTTCCTGTAGCTGCCCATTTTAGGTCATTGAACCTTCAGGCTTAATGCATTCCGTTTTTCTCGAACGATTGGAATGTAATGACCTTCAAAAAATTATCTGGAGGGCTGAGAACTCCAGCGAGAAGTTGAGCATATGTTTACAGTCTGCTCTGAATGCTTGGAAAATGATTAAAATATTATTTTTCTACTTTCTACTATCATTATCTCATTATTTATAAAGTATATTTATTACTAGTATAGACGTTTTATACTGGTTTATGAAAAAATATGAAATTATGTGCTTTAAAATGAAAATTTTGTATGTTTAGTTTAAAGTAATGTTAGTCTCATTTGTATGCAATAAATTTAATAATTTTATTTGTATAATACGAAAAACATCTTGTACTTTATAAATATGTATCATAATGACTTAATTTTATTTTCATAATTAAATACAAAGTTTGGGGTGTTCTCTACACCCCGCGAGTAACGACGGTAGAAAAACAGGTGCGAGTGACCGCGGGTTAAAGGCTTAACATATATGCATACATTCTAAAGCATATTATTATAATAATAGTAATATTTTATTACTTTGTATGGGATATGAAACAAATGCAAAAAATGAAAACATGAAATGTTCTGTAGCAGTTCTTTTCTTTCTTCCCTATAAGATGTATGTTTATTAATATATCCCAATATAAGAAATAGACATTATTAAAAGTAGATACATTATCTTTAACCAAACATGGATTTGGTTTCAAGTTTTAATAAAGATCTGTTAGTTTTGAAAGATGTAAAAAATAATCTCGACATCATAAATGCATGTGTTGTACATTCTTTTCCTCCCTAACAAATTATGATTTATTCAATACTTCAAGGAAATATAATCAACAAGTAAGAAGATTTATGAGCTTTTTCTAAAGAATCATCTAACTCTTGTAAAAAAAATAATACATTTTCATTTGCTTTCTTTGAAGAATGCGATTTTTAAGAAAAAATATTGATATTGAGTTTTAGTTTTAAATGTCAGGGAGCAATAATTTATCCAACCTATATATCTGTATATTTATATATATATACATGTATATATGTGTTTGTAAGTATATTATATGGATGAGTGTTCTATGTTAGTAAAATATTACTCTGTTTTGGGAAGTTAATTAACCAAGTTAATTAATTTACTTTAATAATTTAGTTTCTGCTTCCTTTTAGTTAATATTCACGTTAATTTAATGCTCGGTATCTTTTCTTATTGGTGCATTAAACTGTGATGTAATATTTCTTCTGCTCAGTGAAAATTACAATAATTATTAAGTGTCCCTTTTTCTAACTAGGCGTTACACATTGATACTATACCAGCGTTTCTCAAACTGTGGGGCGCAACTGTGGGGGCTCCCCCTTGAGGGGGGAGCGAGCATATTGTAAAGTTGAAAAATAAAGATTATTCAAAAAATTATTAATTTACTGAAAGTAAGCAAGCAAAATACTTTCTGACATAATAAAATATAGCATACACACATTTACACTGATATAATATAGTTATAAATGTGTCAGTACTGCACAATGCATATTTTATTATTAATTTAACAATACTAAGTTAAGAACAAATTTGATAAATACTAGTGATCGCCATGGGCTTGTATTAACACATATCTTGATGATTTGTACGGTTTATACTTAATTCCTTTATATATACTGCCGATTAAAAGTTATGTGGTTCGCTCCCCAATGCCACGGTTTTTCAGGTAGACGCGCTTATTTTGATGTTTTTTTGGGGGGGAGGGGGAGAAAAGGAATAAATAAGCAAAATCCTCTAATATAAATAAATACTTTGCAAAGACTGTCAAAGTCCTTTTATTGTATTCCAAAGCCTTAGGAATAATCTTATGGATATCAGTACACAGAAAAGATCGTACTTCGGAAAGACGTATATGTACGTCCAGAAAATTAATGCTTTGGCTGAGCGATATGTTTATATTCGTCGGTGGCACATAAGAGGTTAAAGTCGTATTGTATCTTTAGTGTAAAAGTATAGCATTGTTGAATTCAATACAATATTATATGGAGGGGGGCGCGATGAAAATGATGATTGAATATTGGGTAGGGAGTATTAAAAGTTTGAGAAGCACTGTACTTCACTCTATAACAAAAACAACGACGCACCAGGAAAGAGTTGTCCGATAAAGACAAAAATTTGTGGGTAGAAATATTATGCACAGAATAGAAAATGATTAAAATTTCTTAAAAATTGAATGATTTATTTCAGAGTTACATAGTTATAAATTAATGAGCTCGATAAGGGGTTCACCGACCTCTAGCCTGGAAGAAGGCTACCACACGACGTGGCATAGAGTGACAAAGCACTCTGAGGGTCTTCTGTGATACTTCCTTACCGAATTTGCTCCACTTTTCGGGCCATGTCATCACAATTCCCTGGTAAATGCAGTCGTCTTCCCATCATATCCTAGATATGCTCAATTGGAGAGAGATCTGGCTGGCGAAGAAAGTGTTTGACAAGCGGTAAGACAAGCTTTGGTCTGGCATTGTCTGGTATTTGTGAAAGAAGGGGAAGGGGTATTTTTCTTTTTAATCAGCTGGTTAATATTTGAAGTCTCAATAAATTATTCGTTAAACTTTTACTAAAATTCATTTTAACATAAAAAATCACTAAAATGAGGGTACCATAATCACCGAAATATATCCATGTAAATAAAAACCGTGTAAATATGATACACACTCAAAATACAAGAGTGGTATGCTCAGGCATCGATGTGATATTTTACCATTTTTATAAATGAAAATACTCAAACACTCCGATTCTGCTGAAGATCGAAATTGGGATCATGAATAAACAAATATATATATATGAAAAATGGGTATCATCATCATGGTAAACAATTATCCAATCATTTCGGATAATTCAAAGCAAAATTCTCAAATAGTTTCTATTGTTCAAATTCTTAAAGCTGAAGAATAATTCATACGTAAGTAATTCCTTAATTCATTTAGTTATTTGATTAGAGGATTCATTAATTAGGTTATATGCATGTGTGTGTGTGTTGTGTGTGTGTGTGAGCTGTATCTTGAAATTATGCATAATTTTAAATTTATCTGGAAACGTATTTTATCCTCTTTGCTTTATTTTTATTATGTATATTATTTCTCTTTCTTCTTCCTTCTTTGTTTTACTATTTGGTTTTCTTCTCAGTACGATCACAGGAGTTTTTCAATGAATTTAAAAAAGAACATGAGCTCAAGAAAATTTTAAATAATAATAAATTTATTTCGTTATAAAAAAGGTGTAATATTTTAAAGTTTATTTAACTATATTACCTGATTGAAATGTTTAAAACCGATTAGAAAGGAATGGGCAATTTTAATAAAATCCTAACTACATTAAGACACATGTTTTATGAAATTATGTGTGTTTAAATTATTTTTATTCAAAAATAGCACAGATTCAGAATACGTAGAATTATAAATAAATATGACTGAGACTAAATCATGAAATTAATTGTTAGTAACATATTAAGAGTAAATTAAATTGATTCCTATATTTTTATAATTACTATAAAAAATAGAAAACAAGAGATGTCTGAAAGTTTGGAGAATTAAATTCCGAGTCAAATTTCCGCTTGAAGAAACACACAAAAAAAGGCAAATTTATTAAATATTATTTAATGAAAAATGTAAAAATGTAGCTATTATTAGTAGCAAAAATTGGAATCTGAATGTTTTTCATATCTCTAATGTATTTTTATGCTTACAACAAAGAAAAATCTTCCGAGATCTTTTGAAAAAAAAATTACATTGTGCAATTAAACTCAATCTCTGGCATCAAAATTATCTATTTTACTTTTAAAAGTTGACAGAAATGTTAGAAATATATTGTTTTGAATTATTAACCAAAAGGAATAATTTAAGTACACATAAAATGTAAGATACTGTAATAATTCAAAATGTTATAAATTATTTTAAAAACATGCGCGACATATACAAGCATTCTAAAATAATTATATTAAATTTCCCGAAGATTAATCAAAATCCTTATAGATTTTTGCATTTAATGCTTAACAATTAGAGTAGTTATGTGTTAACTGCTAATCTACTTTAAAAAATCCCCACGTTTTAGGGGCTGGAAATAAGCGAGTAAGTACTAAAATATGTGAAGTGAGTGTCCGTGTCATTGTCCTCATATTAATATGCTGAGTCACTGTACCCCCTTACATTTACTGAAGGATATTAATTCAAATCAGACCAAATTTAAATGTCCATTTACAAAAAAGTATAGACATATGAAGCAACAAATAAAATGTTACAAAGGTCCAATTCTCACCAAAATAAGTGTTCTATTTTGACAGGCTCGTTAAAATAAATAAGCGATTAACCTTGTAAGAAATGGGTTGTATACCTCAAATGAAAAAAGGACAAGAAGTGTTAAAGTAGTTTGCAAGTTAAAGTGATAGTAATCTTCGGTTTTGATTATCACTCATCTAAGCTCCTGTATGTCTGGCGCGCGTGGTCTTACGGCTTTCTAGTTATATAAAGTAGGTTATTGTAATGAACTAGACAAATTCTAGAAAGCTAGGTGGCAACGAGACTGATCCGAGATACTGCGTCTGTATGAGTGCCACACCAGAGGAGGATTTGGTGACTGGAGCTCAAAGGGAGAGGTTGGTGAGCCCCGCCAGCGAGCTAAGTGTGGATAATTTGTATTTGCCGAAGGCAGATATAATGGATGTCATCCTGGCTTATTTTTGCTTTCTCTAAAAGTGTGAAAAACTCGGAGGATTTATTATTTTCTTCTAAAATTTGTACAAAGTGTAATTTAAATGTTTGTGTGTGAGTCGCCCTATGTGTTCCTAATTGTATAAAGAACTAAAATATTTTTAGAGTCTGGTTCTTGAGAAACACAAGGCACTTCGTTGCGTATGCACTTCAAGGGGGAAAAATCTGGTGCATGACTACAAAAAACAATGAAAAGTATTTGTAGGAAAAATAAAACGTTTTCTTTTGTTCAGCTCATAGATGCCCTCCAGAATAACAATTTGAAAAATATAAAAGCATAAGCATAGAATATTTAAAAATGAATTATTTTACATCAAACATTTGTCACAATGAATATGTTGCTGGAGTTGCTATCGCACTTAAAGATGAAAGTTATGAGCTATTCTGCAGAGATAACCTTCCAGTTGGCGATTTAAGTATATTCCTCATCATTTTGTCGAGGCTCAGAATTAGAAGCTTCGCAGCTAATAGACCTCGTGTTGTATCTAATTGTGCTATTAATAAATAATTGACTCATCAATTGAGTGATTTCGTAACCTTCAATGATGCATTTAATTCGATTTTCCATCTCAGTGATCTTTCTTATTTTTTTTTTAATTTTATTTTCTTGTGACTGACCTAGAAGTCGTTGCGTAATTTTGCTTTTGCCAGTCTGTCTTTCTGCTTTAGAGTTTTTATATTATTCCAAATGTTAGGATGAGTAATTTCAACAAGGCTGTTAAATCATCTATGTTTTCGATAGTTTTATTTGGTTTTGACAATCTGGCTGCTGTAATTTAATGCTGATTCCCTATCTTATGAGGAAATAAGTTTGCTTTTTACATACTATTGCGACATGCACACCTTTTTAAGTATCTTCGAAGTAGTCAATAAAATCAATTGATTTTTTTTTCTTCATGCTCCCCCACTAAAATGCACTATTAAATTTTTAAAAATTTCTGTAGATGTTATACTTCAATGAAAACTGTTTCAGCTAGTTTTTACAGTTTCAGGTAAAAATGTTTCCTGACTAATATTTACATCATCGCCCAATGCTGCGAGCTATATTTCTTGTACTCTGAACTGCCCGTACTTAATTTTTCCAGATTCAGAAAGAAGCAGGCTCATTTAACCCTTTATCTGTCAAGTTATCATGGTGATTTGGGTACATATATTGGCAATTTTTTTTTTATTGCAAAAATCTCATGTTGAGTACAAAGTAAGATATATTTAGTAGTTAAAAACTCATAGTTTGAATTACATGCTTAAAACTTTTTAAGGTTTTGTGGCAACTGCATATTCATTTGCAACACATCGTGACAATGGTAAAGTTTATTTCTAGTGAAGAATTATTTAGTAAATAAATAAATAAAATAAAATAAAAAGGAGTATTTATTAATAGTTCAGGAACTCAGTTTTGTGTGGTATAACTGGAAACATTTTTCCAATAACAAACCAACTCCACAATCATTACACCAGAAACACATTTCTTTCTTTATCTTTTTTTCCATTAGCACACTTCCTTGAACAACTAACTTTGTCCTACAACTAACTTTAGTCCTACAGAACGTAGGACTAAAAGAAATATGAGGCGTAAAATTTCATTCACTAAGAAGAGCAAGGCAACCTAATGTAGGTGATCTGACAGAATTATAGGGCTGCGGTAGCCCAGTGGTTAAGGTATCGGACCATGGCAGGCATGTCATGAGTTCGAGCCCCGTACCACTAAAGACCCGCCGTGTAGGGCAGTGATGCACGTTAAATCTGTCGAGAGCTGAAACGTCCTCCCGTTGGTGTGGTGTGGTAGTTAGGAGAGGGGGGTGCCAGCTCAGGTGTCGTCCACGTCACTTGACCATGGTTCAAAATTACGTGGTCCGTCGCCAAAAGCCCTCGTGTAGCTGAACAGTGCGACGTTAATATTCACTCACTCACTCACTGACAGAATTATTTTGTCCAGAAGCGGCACAACATCATATTTATGTAAAAGCTTTTCTACAAATTAAATTTGAAATTCTAAAAATGTAATACGTTTCCTTAACCACATTTTTATAGAGCAAAAATGAGTTTCAGAATATCTTGTCTAGTAAATGTAAAAATATATTTGTTGGTGTTCTCAGATTGTCTGATGGAATGATATTTCTGTACGCCCGGGAGGACCCCCCCCCCCCCATATTTAGATTGTAGTCAAAAATAAGCTTTGGCTTGATATAATTTCATTTTTTTTTTCCTTTTTGAGGTTGATCATGGATATATCAAGAATACTGACCATCAAGCTTCATCTATTGGAATGAGGCCAAATTAACTTTATCCGATATAAAACCCCTGTTTGACAAAGAAATGAACTGAAATATAAATTTTCCCCATAGGAATTGGCATGTAATAATAACATACACTAAAAAAATACCTCATATAGTAGTTGGGTGTGACCTTTTGGAGCACTAGTGCCTTGCCTGAGTAAATCTCGGGTTTGACAGTGAAAAAGTTAATTAGCAATACGGATTTATCATCTTGTAATAGTTTTAACAAAACATTTTTGTCATTTTTATTTTATGTAAACAAACATTGTGAAAATTCAATTGTAAAGCTAATTTTAGAACAAAAGTATGGATATGCAAGAATTTCTGTATTAAAAATAGAATCCATTGTTTAAGTCAGCAGTAAAAATTAGGTACTTTTCTGAATCAAAGCAAAGCTATTTCTATCTCAATAATTTCTGGAATATTAGTATCAATTTAGATAACTATTTGATTAAAATATTGTCTAGCATTGTATCGCTAAATAGTCTTAGATACACATTAAACTTCATGAAGTAGATCCTAAATATGGCAAGAAAATTGTTCTATAAGAATCAAAAGCAATCTAGAAATAAATGGGATATATATGTTTTAAATAATTTAATTTCCAATTAAATGGTAGATTCGTATTCAAAGATATTCTTTTCGTATTTAAACAAAGAAAGTCATTTCAAACGAAAAACTTTTGTAATTATTTTCAGTAAAAAATGTATGCAATCAGTTGCAACACTCTTAAAAAAGTAGAAGTTTTAGATTAAATTGGCAGTAAAGACAACTAATGCCATTTGAATTCTCGCAAGAACTGGAATCTGTGCAACAGAAATTTGCTTAAATTGCACATGCCTAACTCATTCATCCAAAGATTCACTTTTTCCCATTTCCGGTTTAAAGCCCATTCACCGACGAATTTCGAATCCTGGAATTTTCATTTAAATTTTTATTCCAAACAAAAGGCCCGAAGATTTCCCTTCCTTCGACTTTTTACGGCACATTAGATGTCGGAATTGAAAAAGAAACGGAATATAATGCACACGGTGCGTCGAAAAATAAGAAATGATTCCGCAATCGGAGAAGAAAAAAAGGAGGGGGTGGGGAGTGAGTTCCAATGAAAGCGGAGAAGAAAGTGGAACACACAGAGAGAAACAATTCGAGACACGTTTTTCCTTAAACGTTTTCGATTTTCCTCGATTTGAATCATTAATTTCCTCTTCTGTTATGCAGAGGAGATGGAATTGGAAGCGAAGACAAGACTTCGAAGGGGTGGTTGGAAGGGGAGGGCATGCCGGTACGATAACCGAATGAAATATGAGGGAACATTTGAAAAGGAACGAACACACAGCAATGAAGGAAGAAGTGGTGTAGTCCATTAGTTTGTGTTTTTTTAACTGTCTTGATTTCAGAGTAAGTCAGACCCTTAATCAAAGTTTCATATGGCCAAGTTGTGACGATTTGGAAAAATTGATGATTAGCAAGAGACTTAAGACAGTGCTTCTCAAACTTTTACTATTTGCGACCCAATATTCAAACATAATTTTCGCCATTCCCCCTCCATACAAGAGCAGCGAATTGAATTCTATAATACTATACATTAACGCTACAGATGTAACATGAGTTAAACTCTTAAGTGCCACCGACGTATATATATGTCTCTCTCAACCAAAGCGATTATTTCCCTGGACATATATATACATCTTTCCGAAGTATGATCTGTTCTCTGCACTGCTATCCATAAAATTATTCCGAAGGCTTTGTAATGCAATAAAAAGGACCTTTGTAGTGTTTAAAGGATTTGCTTATTTATTTTTCTTCCCTCCTGCAATACATCATGCCCACATGGAAAACTGTGGCTTTGCGGAGCGAATCACGTAAATTTAATCAACGGTTGATGGATTAATTGAAAATCATAAATTATCCAGAAAAATATTGTTTTTTGGTTATAATGTTTTATAAGACAAGCCCACGGGGTCACTGTTAATTATTAAACTTGATCTTAACTTAGTGTTGTTAATTAATTAAAACACGCATTGTGCAGTACGGATACATTTATAAGAGTATTATATCAGTGTAAATGTGTGTATTTTATTTTTTATTATGTCAGAATGTATTTTGTTTCTGTTTACCTTCCATAAATTGGTAATTTTCTTATATAATTTTTGTTTTCTACTTTTCAAAATGCTCGTGCCCCTTCGTAGAGTTATCACGCCCCCTGGGGGGGGGGGTGCGCCCCACAGTTTGTGAAACACTGACTGAAAAAAATTAAATCATTGATTTATTACGTCTACATCTGTTAGTTACAATATTTACAATTAGGTATGTTATTCAAATTATTAAGTATTTCAATACTACAGGAACTACAGAATGTATTATTGGTGATGGAAGTAGCAAAACACTACTCTCTTTTTGAGAGTTTTAAGACTCTTTCGGACTCTTTGCTCCATTATCTCAGTTAGGGCGGTTCCTTCTCATACCTTGAATTTCACTCAACTTTCGAGTCGCAAGTTGATCGTTGCTTTTCTCATGACTATCGGTTGTCGGCATGATGCCAGTTAGAGATTCAAGTATGGATATGAACGGCATAACGTTACTTGCGTAGGAAAGCCAATCTTGCAGCTGATATGCGGGAAAATGTTACAAAGTCTACATATTGGAATATTATGTTGGTATTATTCACATACCTATAGATTAGGGAATGAGTTATTTGAAGGGAAGAACAGGTACTAATATAACCAATTGTACCTAATAAAATCATCAATATCAGGATTTTTAATTATACTCCTTTAGACATTTAAAATCCTTTCTTTGAAGTTTCATACTACGAAGCTTACAAATCAAATACTGTATCAATACTGTTTAGTGATTAGATTAATCTTACAGAGACATTGATAAAAGTACAAGAACATGAATGACAGATAACGTGCATGTCGGTGAACTAAATTTTAGAGATTATATGAATTTTTTAATTTAATTTTTTATAACATAGATAGGGTTTCACCAAAGTTTCCCTGATACTTATATAACTAAAGATCCCGAAGCGACCATTTCTTTCTCCAAGCAGCAAAGGACAAGTATAACATAACTAAATAGCTAATATGTGACGGAAAATTTCTCTTTAGTTCATTCGCTTAACGAGCCGCACAGCGTGTGGAAGCGGACTGGCAGGTTGATGGTTTAAAGTCTCATCAGCTTTCGTCAAATTTTTATTCAAAATTTTTTGCTCTAGCCACTTATTATGTTCGAGCTCAACATTATTATTAACATAACAAGATGGGGGGGTCCATATTTCAACCAAAAAGAATAGTTTTTAAAAAACAAGCTTAGTTAAAAAAAATTCAACCAAGGAACTTAGTCACCTATAAACTATTTTCTTAACACCATGCGATCTGTCAGAAGCCTTTAAGATAAATTACTTGACCGCATTCTCTAGCTATCACACACAAACGAGAGGGTTGGTTAAAATTACCTTTGCTCTCTAACTTTCTGAACAGATATGTTATCTTGTAACCATTGTCAAAAGAGATAGCATTGTCTGTCATTGACAAAATGATGGGGAAGCTGCTAAGCCGAGAGTTCCGATTTGAAAAGCAGTTGCTTCTTAATGTTAGCGGTTTGCTGAAAATTAACAAAATACACATCTAAAAATTTTTACGATCATTTTAATTCGAAAATTGATTGCTCACATTTGTTTCATTTTGATTTAGAATTTCCTGCTTTATACCCAATACATCGAATATTTATCTCTTTCATCTTTTGTATTAGTTTATAATTCGATCAAAACATTTTTTTTTTAAATAAGCGTAGTAAAAAAATAATTTAATTTGTTTAAAAAATATATGTAATGACACTTTTGCTACAAGTTAGTGATTTTTTTTATGAAAAGATGTGAAAAGTTATGAAAGTTATTTAATCTTTCAATTAAAGTCAAAGAATGATTATGGTACCTAGTTTTATTTATATAGCTTACCAGCAAGATATGTTACCCTCCAAGGAAGAAAACGAACGAAATTGTTTTCTAAAATTCGTTTCCATAATAGAAAAACATCCACATGCAATTAAGCTTTTTGAATGCCTTTTATTATCAAAGTAAAATGAAAGAAGGAGGATGTTTTCAATTAAAACATACATTAGAGCAGGAGTGGCGAACATTTATGGGTCAACGTGCCATTTTTTATTAAAAAAAATGTTTAATGAGGTATAGAAATGCCGTCAAAAGATTTTGACTCATAATTATAAGGGAAATAATAAAACTAAATTCTAAAAATTCAAAATTCTTTATTTACTACGAATAAATACGTTTTGCACTGTATAGCAGTAACTGTTTTAGTTATACGTGTAATTCAAATTAAAGTAACATTAGTGTGACTTCTACTGTTGCAGAATAGCTGGTAAATGACATATTAGGATTGTAAGTTGTTACTCTTAGCAGAATACATGCTGCATTGGAATCATCTGCCAAAAGATTTCTAAGCGAGTCTTTAATGTTATTCATCTCTGAAAATAACTCCCAAGTTTAGGTAAAAAAAAATATGGTTAAAATAGCATAAGCCAATTTCTTCAAACAGTTAAGTGTGTCTGGAATCCGTTTTACAGACGATATTCTACATGCAACTGTTCCAGAATATAAAACACACACCGCTTTTTGTCGCCTTTACTAATCATGCTATATTTCTCTGTCCACCAAGTATGAAATTCTCTGTTACACTAACTATCTTGCACTTCTTGTTTTTTTACTGAACTAACCATGTTAAATAATGGTTAGAAATTGTAAATGTAACACAAATTAACTTTAAAATACAGTAATGTCAACGAAATTTACTACGCTATGCTTAGGCAAACTTCGCATCATTAGCATTTGCAATTCACGACGTAATTAAGTCAAGAAATTACAAACGAGTGTGCTCTCCGCCTCACCGAAAACCAATCACTCGCGCGTTTAAACGTAATACTTCATTGTAAACTTTGCTATTTTGAACTAAAATGAAAACCGTTTTGATCGGTGGCGTGCCCAAAATATTGTGTCGCGTGAAATCAGTGGCACGCGTGCCATTGGTTCGCCACCCCTGCATTAGAGTATTATGCATTTAGATTACTAAGAATCAATTTTATTTCCTTGCATTTAATGGATCTTTATTCAATGGAACGATGTATTCACTCACTTAAAATACCTCATAAAATAAGATAATATCATATTTCCCTAATGTGACATATATGTAAGAAAGAATTTTTCATAGTAGGAGTACAATTCGATGTTCAAACGAAAATTATATTTAGCTGTAATGCTAAGACAAATTGTTTTATGGTCAAAGGAATGTTTTCAGTATTGAGTATATCTAGTTTTTCCAGAATTTCTATTTTATGTATCAGTATTATTTGTTTTAGTAAATTATTGAAACAAAAAATTAAATGATAAGGATCATATAGTATTATATTAACTATAATTACTTATCTATAGTTTAATTTATACCAGCTCTAATTCTTAAATATTATAAAAATTCGTATAATAATATATACCGGTTGATTCGTAAATATTGTGGCCAATTTCAGCGGATCATAAATTTTTATTGAATAAAGTTATTTACATGGAACTTTTGATGTGGTTTCTTCTAGCACAGTACACTTTACATAAGCGTTTTGGCTAAGCTAAAAGAATTTTTTTTGACCATTTTTGAGGCATTTTTCCAACTTCTTCTTAAAGTGTTTTTTGAAGTCTTTGAAATGCTCTTATATTGCGTCAATTTAATAGTTTGTTTAAATAACCCCATAAAAAATAATTGCAAGAAACACAGACAGATGATAGTAATAGTCATTTATCAGGTGGAAGAAAATTTATTTTTTTATATTTCAGTCATTTTACAGTTGAATTTGTAATATGATTTGGTGTACAATGTTGATGAAAAACAAAGTTTCCTTGAGTGTAAAGATGTTTACTTCCTTTGATCAAGTATTTCAAAACTTTATTCTGATATTATCTGGCATCAGTTTTAGCCTTTGGTTCTACAAAAAATGGTTTTATTAAGCCTTGAGAGGACATTTCCCCATCCTTACCGTAACACCTGACGGCCAACTTGCATTTTGTATTTTCTTTTCGACGTTTTCTGCGTTAAATATATTGTATCTTTGTTTTGCCAATTGTGAAAGACAGATGAAACAGTGCTTTATCCGAAGTTATCCATGTTTTGTATCTATCTTTGCACAATAATAAATACAGAGGCCAAGAACTTTTTCCTCGTTTTTCTATGGTCTTACCAGACATTTGATGACAGTCTTGAAAATTTACTTTGTTATAGTCAAATTTCTGTATATGATGATAAATTATCGATTGCTATATCTGTAGTTTCCTTGCCATAGGTTTTTGAGGCAATGGATTTTCTACAGCAATAACTCTTTTCAATTTTTTTCCTTTTTCGTCAAGGACTTCCTTTAGTTCACATTTTTTTTCCCCTGGAGTTTTGATTGCGAGCTAAATTTTATTTCTTTTTTAAAGTTTAGATAGTAATGCAATAGAAAAATGTCTTTCTTTATTTTTAAATGCTTTATGTCTTACAGAATTTGAACAACCCTCCTTTAAAAGCTGTAAAATTTCGTTCCGAGTTTGATGATCTAATTTCAGTACTATAATTTACTCCCACTAATAAAAAGGATTAGATTAGTAATTTAAATGTTTTATTTTTAAAATAAAACTAGTAGTAAAACGATGGAAATTCATAATACATAGTTGAATGCTTTTAAAATTGGTCACACTAATTTTGAATTAACTTGTATATATATATTTTTTAAATATATGAATTTTACCAAATTACTAGTTTTATAAGTTCACGTATTTAAATAAAACATCTGTCGCTTCATTAAATACGTTATTTTGAAAGTATATAAAAATAAAAAATAAACTAAAAAAGTTACAACCATTGAAGTAGATACAAAAACAAACACATACATAATTCGGGACAAAATATCAGTTTTAATTCTACACGACTTAAAATAAAGTACTTACATTCTGAATTTAGTAAATTTTATATTAAGAAATATATGTCAAAAGAAATTTGAAAACAGTGTAAAAACTAATTAAAAGTTTTTTTTTTAAAATAAAAAATGTAACTTACTTTATTGTTCAACTTTTGTATTCCAATATCTAAAGCTTTTTAAGAAAGGCACAATTTATAATACAATTTAAAATACAGTTTAAACTACCCGTCCTGCCCCTACATAATTGAAGGGTCTTATTTTCTTACAATAAAATAAACTAACAAAGCAAATAAAACCAAAAATGGTCAAAACATAATTCAATATAAGACCAATATATTGTAAATGGACACAACCTGCACCCTATGTACCGAAACTGGTCGCTTGTGCAGCACAGCAGCTTATCAAAACCCTGTCAGTCAGAGAAAGCATGTCTAATATGTTATATTATTTTCTCTAACAGCTCACAAACCTCTCATTCCTGTTTCATACTTTTTACCAGGGTCATTGTTGCAACGTCTGTGGCAACGGCATTCATTCTCACACCAAGGCACTCTTCAGAATGGAGGTCGGAGCTGGTTTTCCAAATGCAATTGAAAGTCCAAGGCTATCTTGTACATGTTCGATAGGATTAAGGTCAGAGGACATCACAGGGTACCCCAGTCATTGAATATTCGTTCGCAATCAAGCTTTGTTTGGGCTCGTGTCAGAGGCGGATTAAGCGGGTGGTGGAACTAGCAGCCACCTGGGGCCCCAAGCTTGATGGATTCCATTTATAAATTCAACGTACAACAAAAGGATCTTGAACCGATAATGCAACCCCGATGATTTCCTCGTATTTTAGTCGTGTAGAAGACATATCCGTCTTTTTTCCGTATATCTGTATTGTTGCAATTTGTACAAATTTTTTGCTTGCATTTTTTTTTCTGCCCAAATTTTATTTTGGATAAACAATTACTAGCCAGGTCAAACAAGTTCGTTCTTAGTTCAAAGCCGTGCTTAATTAGTCTCGGGTACATTTTAAACTGATGGGAAAAAAATCTCAGCACCAAGAAAAAAACATTGTCGACTAATGAAACTTTGGCAATACATTTGTGTAAGTAACATTTTTAATTGATTAAAGTCTTAAGATCACAGGTCAATGTAAGCACGAGTAGATCCGTTTCAAATGTGAAATGATTTTACATTAAAAGCCGGTATAATCACCATAATTCTAAATGCAAGCTTGCAAACTTGTATGTTATATGTCGTACAGGTACTGGGTATCAGTTTGTGGGATGGAATTGCAGGCCTATTGCTCTTGGTCGGTCAGTATAAAGTTGTTTAATTATGGTTTTGGATGACTATGGCATTGCCCGTCCAATGATGTCCTATTTGTGCTCGATTGGTAGAAGATATAGTGATATAGAAGGCCACCAAACACGTTCAAATCCTCTAGAGCATGTTGGGTTACGACAAGGTAAAAAGGTAGCATATTATCATGTTGGAAAACACCCCTTGAATGATGTTAATAAATCATAGTGCAACAGTTTGAATCTCCAGACTGTCGTACTGCAGTCAGGGTGTGTGAATTAACCTCGACAGTGCACCAACAATAAAAAAATTTATGTGCCAGACCATAACCGTAGGCGTATCTATGTGGCAGAAAGATTGTTTGCAGGCACTCTGACCTGTCCTTCTTCTAATATACAACCATCTGCTCCACGCATCGTGGGGGTGGTCCAGGATTCTAGAGCCTCATAGACTGACAACAAATATGGCTCTCAGCTCCAAACCTTACCCCTTAGGGGGGGGGCCCTAATATTCTCCGTTACGCCATTGCATCACTGCAATCAAGACAGAAACAGCTTTGATCAGAGAACACAACATATCGCCACTCCATTCTCCAATTATCTCTAGCGTGACATCATTGAAGTCACACATGTCAATGATTTAGAGCTAATGATATGAACGCTTCAGGGTGTCTGGGTGGGAGCTATTTCTCAAACCATTGATTTGTTGCAGATCACTCTGTTACTCTGGTGCCGGAAAAAACTAATTTCTGCTGTAGATGAACTATGTTTCCCAGCCATGTGGTAAATATTGCGGTCTTCTCTATTATTGGTAACCCGTGTGTGAATGAACCATAGATTTCATGAGGTAGTTCTTTCCCAGGACCATTGCTGCCAAAAATCATGCACAGTGGATACATTCCTTCCAAGTCTTTCTGTAATATCGTGGAAAGAAAATCCACCTTTATCAACTGTATTATACTACTTTGTTCAAACTCAGCGAGCTGTTGATAATGGCTTCTTTGCCATCTTAAAGTAATTTTGAACTAACATCAACTCACTACCTCAAGTCTTAACGATAAATAACATGAACTTTACAGTGCGTATTTAAATACACTTTATTTACATCTTCCACGTGGTGCAACTAGGCCAAACTTATTTGCCTAATTTGAAATTTCAATCAAAGTCATTTCAGATGTATAAACACGCCTACTGTGAAGTTTTCGCGTCTCACAACTGAAAAATCGGCTTCTTTTTGGGGATAGGATAACAGGGTTCCTATCCACACGTGCACCCTTAATTATTGCGGGGTATGTCATCTGACATCACCCGAAACCAATGTCCCCCCCTCCCCAACGGTTGAATTAAACACCTGCGAGCCTGGAAACTCCGAGTTTAGTTCGAGGTGTCAGAGAAGAGCCGCCCGACCCAAGCAAAATGAAGGGGAGGAGAAGTCCATTAGAAAACACTAAAGAGAATGGTCGTGTCGCATCCTCCCTCGCAAATAACATATTCTGAACAAATAAACAATCAATCTTACGAATAACTTCCATGTCAATGTATGCACTGTAATTAATAGCTGTGACGCAAATTAACCAATTATGTATTTAATTTTTCTAACTGACGCTACCATTAATTTTCTCAAATGTCACACTATCAAATTTTGTCGATACAGCACACTTTTTTCTATGTGATGGGAATTTTATTTCCATCAGTGTATTTTATACTAATGAAATTAAATTAAATAAAGGGAAGTTACGTGATTAAAGATATTTCTAGTTCAATAGGCCTCAATAGCAAGATAAAGATTAATAAAAGCGGTCCTGGCCGAAATCCGTGATACAAATGAGGAAAAAAAGACCACAATACTGGAGGCTACTTCCCTTTTGAACCAGATGGAAAAATATGAAACTTCCTTAATGTCCATGATTGGGAATACCATACTTCAGAGAATAAATGCTACCAACTAATCTTTGTAATAAATTGAGTGTGAATAATTTAAAGGATCTAGCTTACTAAAATCTCTAGAATATTGCATTCAAATTTTCAGAAATGAATTTGGAAAAAATGGAACAAGGAGCAAATGATTTATCAAGGCTCTCGTTTAAAGAGGAAGATTGACAAGCTCATAGGCACTAGAAGGAAAAAAAATTATTTTTGGTGAAAGCAGTGCTTATTTAAACTCATTTCGGTATTTGGGCGCAGAAGATCTACATGCACCCTTGGCCCTGGAGGATCGAATTTATATCCAGAAAATCTGGTTAAATCCAGCTTATCCGAGTCCCACTGGGCTTCGGGCCTCTGAGTGCCCTCGCCTAGTGCTCAATGGATAAATCGGCACTGGATGAAAGTAAAGAAGTCGGTTATTAATTTTGGAAAGAAGAGAAAATTTCATAGTGAGTTATATCATATGCGATAGAGCAAAAGCAGAACTATCCCGAAGAGCTGAGATTTATCAAACTGTTATAAAACACTTTATTGTATTTTTAACGAGAGGATTTTACCTGAAATTAAAAAGAAGCTACACAAGAATTAAAGGGAACTTACAAAAACTATATTGAAATATTGAAACTTTTAATTTTGAAGATATGAATTGGAACAAGAAATGAAAAGAAAACAAAGATAAAATGAAAACCTCCACTAGAAATTGCAAGAAAAATCCTAATGTAAAAATACATTTGAAAATACTTTTAAAAATACCGATATCGAATGCATCAGGCGAAAGATCCTTTTCGGTTTTAAAACGTGTTAAAAATAATTTAAGAAGTACTATAGGGAAAAAGACAAATTGAACATTATGGTCATATTATATACAGAACAAAATGTTTTTTGAAAAAAAAGACATGGAAAAAATATTTGATGAATTTGCCAAACAGAAATCAAGTTGTATAAGAAAACTGTAAGCTCTCAGTAAGTGTTTTAACTTTTTTTTATATACAGTAAAGATTAATTCCTTAGCAGTTGAGCGTTTTATTATTAGCAATACATTTTATTTTGAGAATTTAAAGTAAGTGATTCTTTTCACTATTTTAGTTTTCCGATTCTTGAGTCCATGGGCCTCAAACTAGGGGCCTCCAACTACCTTAATCCGCCTCTGGCTCGTGTTATATTTCATAAAGATGAAATTTGGTTCATATTATCCGTGGAAAAGTATGATGTAGGGTGCAAGGACCTCGTCCCTGACTTGTCCGAATACCTCGGTCAAACACATGAAGATTAGGATACACGTTTGTAATCATGCCTGTCCTGATCATCAGACCTCCTCAACCATAGTGGCTTTTTTCAAGAAAGTTAGAGGACTGATATCCACTCCATGTTCTCTCCAGATCAGAATCGGCCCCAATCATCCTCTGGACAAGGCAGGTGTTTTCAGCAACATGATACATTATTATTTTTGAGGTTCACAGTCAAAGGGATACAGGCCACAGAAGGTCTAGCATACTGGTCTCCTATTAAGTCTCTGGGTGACTGTTATACGTAAAGAGGATGCTCCTGTTGCATTATATAGGTTTAGAGACAGTTGTATTGCAAACTCAGACCTATCGGTTTTGGCTAAAATCCTCGAATAACTTTCTTGAACAGGCATTGTTACCTTTTTCCCGCCTTGACAAGGTCAACGGATCCCTTTTTCTGTCTTTATAAACTGTTTTATCATGGTGGACACAGCATATAATCAAATCCTGAGGTCCCTCCAGCAGGTAGCCTGTGATTGGTTTGCCACGATTCTTCCAACTATCAGCCATCTTGTGGTATCAACTAGTCTTGTCATCGTTAATATGACTGTGTCATACTAACAACGATGGATAAAAAAAATCCAAAAAGAAGGATTGGGCTCTAAGCTACAATATTTAAAAACGACCTTACGCTTCAAGCTGCATTGAGCAAGTGAGGAATCTCTACACAAACGAGATAGCAGCGCCATTGCCTTTCGAGGTCACAAACGAATATGTGGCAGAGGTGTCCGCGAAGATCTTAGCTATCATCTGAAATCTTATTTGAGTATAGGTGTCAACTATTTTGCTCTTTTTTTTAAAAAAAAAAAAATTTAAAAAAAAGGTAATTTTTCCTCCCTTTGATTGTTTTCACCAGTGTTTTCCAAAGGCTACCTTAACAAAACAATTTATCATATACTCTTTATACTCACTGTAAGTTTTTACATAATCCTCATTTTACTTTTGTTGTTTATTGAGTATTAAACTTTATGGTCAGTCTATTTCACTCTGAAACAAAATCACTAGTTCATATCATGACATTTTCAAAATGTTACGGTCTGATGATGAATTATATCTTAACTGGCATTATAGTCCCCGTATCCGAACGGGATTTAATATCCTCACAGATTTTAGGTGCACCTGATCCACCAAAAGACATGTCTGCAGTAAAGTTAGGACTTGAACAAAGGATTTAGCTGCAATATTTTTGTAAGTAGAACACGACCATTTAGAGTATCAGAGCAATTTCATTTTCTATTTTATTATTTATTTCAATAAACTGCAAAATTGCAACCTACACTGATACCAAATGCTGCACAAAGTATAAAGCCAAATTTGTATCTTACGAAGTAGATAAAGATTTTTGATGTGAGTGCTTTATACTTTATTGGGAATATTAATGTACTGTAATTAAGATATTTTTGGATGAAGTAGAATTTCCGTTGTTGATTTAATAATAAATAAAGAACCATATTTTTGCGTTACAATTGCATTTTAATAAATGTATGAATTTTCCCCCCGACCTATAGCTTATCCAAACAGTTTAAAAAACTATAGCAATATATTTTATTTCAATTTAGTTTAGCTTACTTAAAAATGAATGGATTTAAATCAAACCCAGACCATATTTTTTCCCTTTTTATTCAGTCAAACTCAATACCCATAAGCTAAACTCAGTAATTCTTACTCAATGTTCCATCTCCCTAACAGCCGTCCTCTCTCTCCAGCCCGCTTTGATAACACACCCCTTCAAAAAGAATCGTAAATCTTCAGCATTTTCAATTAAGCTTCTTTCACACCGAAAGAAAGGAGATGCAATTGTGAAAGAGTGGCTGAAGGAGAAAAAAAAAGAAAGAAACTTCAAATAACCGTCAGGTTTATTCTTTCTCAATTGATTCGCTGAAATTTTGTTGTACTAAGAAGTGGACGAATGGTAAAGAAAGGACGGAAAGAACGAATAAAGAGAAGCTGAGTTAACAAAAGAAAAACCCTGCTTAATATGGAGCGTATAGAAAAGGTTCTGGTCAAAAACTAGAGATGCTACAATCAGGTGTTCCACGGGGACTATAAATCAACACGACCCGTATCTCGTTCCACGGTTCTGGTTCTTAATTTTCAAGGCGTCACTTTCAAGGGTTTTATTTTTCAGTTAGACCTTTTTTTTTTCGTATATTCGAAAGAAGTAGATTGTTGTAGTAATTGTTCAAAGTAATTGCTTTTTAATGAAAAGCAGTAGTGATTTACTTTTTTTCTGTATTAATGACATCCCCCCTTCTGATAACTGTATAAAAAACGAATTAATTAGAACTTCTTATTTTGTTCTAAAAAATTCCCCAATTTTTATACAAACGTAAAAAAACAATAAATGTTTCTTACATATATGAGAATTTTACGATTATATGGAGCATTATTTTTTTTTTTCATTATCGTTATTATTGTTACCAAACCGCTACGTAACTCACTAAAACCCTTGAAAACTCTGAACATGTTTTCTAATCTGTCTGTCTGTAATTAACAACCAAAATGTTATATTTTTAGCTACAAATAATTACCGAACCTTGACACTTTTGAAATTTAAGTAGTGTAAAATATGCTAATGCTCATATGAAGTTTTATTTCCGCATTTTTGTCAGCCATTCTTCAATACTATAAAGTATAATATATACATACACAGACTTTGTAAGTATATACAAGTTGATTACATAATTAAAGTCTAATTTTTAAAATACTATAGAAAAGAAACCCTGGTCAGAGTGACTTGAAATTTAAACTGAATATACTTTTTACGTATTTAAAGTTACGTTTAAATTAATTTTACGGCTCCAAGAAACAAACTAAGCCGTCATTCATTCCAATAAAAACTATTGATAGAACAGAAAGTTAAGAACACATTTCTTTCATTTTATCTTTTGCTGAGTAGTTCATATACTACTTCTTCGCCAGACGATAATTGTTTATTTTCGTTTAATCTTGACGTAACAATACTTGGAGAAAGGAGAAACAGCATGGCACAAGAAAAATGTTTATTAGAAGTGTATCTATAGATGGAAGCATGTTGGGCAATTAAAAATCAACTTTTCCCATCTAATGTGGTATGAACCTGCCACGGTAAATAAGCTTTTCACTAACAGTGCCACGACTGTTGAACAACTTGGAAGTCTACCCATCAAATAACCAGAACAGTCATGCGCAGTGAACAGCGCAATCGGTTCAACGAGTCGGAGGTATCGTAATTCCATTCAAAATGTAAACCAGGGGTGTCAAACTCTCGGGCCGCATGTGGCCCACAAAAAGTATTTTTTTGGCCCGACCAGTGTATCGGCACACAATTATTTATTATAAAAATATCAAAATTTTTCTTCCGAAATAGGAAAGATAGTAGCAGAGAATAGATATCAACTGTCAGAACGTAAACATTAAGTTCTTTTGTTCTTTTATGTATGTTTATTATAACGCATTATTTGAAATAAACCTACGTTTATACTAATATTGATTTTCTTTGCAACCCACCTAAAGTTAAACCTTGTTTATTTTGCCCAAGCTAGCCGTTGAGTTTGATACCTTTGATGTAGACCAGTGGTTCCCAAACTGTGTTCAGTGGAGCCCTGGGGTTCCATGAGGCATACCCAGGGGTTTCACGAGTCACAATGAAAGATTCGAGAAGAAATAAATATGTCTTCAAAATGGATTCACGTTCTCTATCAACTTTATATAGTTACAAGTATCCATAACTCGTTCTACTCCATAAAACTGAATATTTTATCTATATATAATAACTATTATGCAACATTTTTTAAACCTTTATTATAATATAATAAATTAATATTAAAGTGCTTTATCTTTATATATGTATATTTATATAAACTAGATAGAGAATATTTTATAGTTTACTATCTCGAGTTCCATGAGATAATTTGTACTCGTTAGTTAACAAAATCCCTTGCAAAACTAAATAGTTTTCAAACAGAAAATTCACCTTTTTGTATTTGTGGTAAAAACAACCATAATGAAGGTGAAGAAACAACTTATCTACATATCATCAGATTTGATGTAATATTTTAAGTTTGAAAAGAACAGCATCTAAATTTTAGGTTTAAAACACATACGAAATACACTGGTTTTCTCATACAGCTATAAACATTTTAATGCCATTCAGAGTATTGTTTTTAAGTGAATAATATTTCTCGACACTATTGGCTAGAAAAAAAAGTATAAAACAATTTAAACTGTGAATATGTAATGCGATTACATTTAATCTCAATAGACCTAGACTTCCAGTTCGTGTGAAAAAAAGTAAGCTCGTATCCCAGTTATTACATAATACATAGATAAATGACACTTGGATCACAAATTAATATTATTAATGAGTAAAACTATATTAAAAAATTAGATTATAAATTTTAATAATATATGTAATACATTTTTTAATTGCCTTTACATAACGTGCTCATAACATGTTGATCTACTTTAAATATTATTTTGAGATATATTCTTCATAGTATGTGTATGGAATGGGGTTCCCACGAGAACACTTTCTAGTTCTAGGGGTTCCACGAAAGCACCTTCAAGTTCTACGGGCTCCATGAGGTGAAAAAGTTTGGGAACCACTGATGTCGACGTATCCGTTTTTATTATTGTGCTCACAACGCCATCTCTTGACACACTTTGGAATTTGACGAGATTTTTTTTTCTTTCTTTTTTACAGCATTTTGAAAGTAGGACTTTAATTTAATAACTCTGTATTAATCACCCTGTATATTCATGGACAGATATTTAATACATATACGTATCATATGGCACCAAATGTATCATATTTTATGTGGTAGTGGTAACAGAAAATTTGTTGTATCCTACTAGAGTGCAGTGACATTTTTGTCAAACCATATTTTCCACATCTTATTTCACTAAAGGTCTGTCATGTACAGGAATTGATGCATGTTAAATTTGTTAAGTTTTTAAGACCTCACATTAAATTTCCTGCATTGGGAATGCGTTATTCCAGAAAGCTCAAAAATTATGAGGCATATTGAATGCATATAACAAATATATCAGGTTGAGTAAAAAGTTTTCCAACAACGGGAGATACCTCCGCACCAAGAGCGGCCATTCCCGTGGTAATTTACTTTTCTCCAAAAGGGTTTTTGCATTCTAAATCAGAAAGTTGGAACTACACGATTGTGTAATTTGTTTGTCAAAAATTTATTATCTACGGTACCAAACAAGTGTTTAAAATGGAGCCACAACGTCAACAGATCAGAATGATTATGTACTATGAGTTCCGAAATAAACTCAGTGCAGCTACATGCCACAAAAAATGTGTGAAAGTTTAGGTTTCAGTACTGTTTCTTAAGATACAATACGAGTTTAGTTTCGAAAGTTTAAAGCTGAAAATTTGGGACATTGAAGATGAACTTCGATCTGTCCTCTCTATTGAGGTTGATTGTGACTAGTTAAAGCAAATCATTGATCAAGACAGAAATGTTTCATCACGAACTATTGCATTAGATCTTGAAGTTTGTCAAAAAACAATAGTTAATGCTCTCTAACTCATAAATCTAATGTTAAAATTAAGCCACTGGGAGTCTTACGAATTGACTGCTAAAGATAAGAGCAAGAGAAAAGCGGCCTGTTTGGTTCACTCAGAGATCAAAGGAAATAGAGCATTCTGGACAGAATTGTGAACTATGATGTAAAATGGATGCACTATAACAATAGAAGCCGTTAAGGAGGGTGGTCAGCACTCAGGGAATCCTCAGGTTCGATTGCTAGACGAACGGTAACTCACGGTGCTTTTCTGTATCTGGTGGGATTGTAGTGGAATTATTTATAAAGATTACCTTAAAAGCAGGCAGACTATCAACAGTACAATATACAGCAGTATTCTAATCAAAGTTTTCAATGCCATTCGCGAGAAACGAAAAAAAAAGAGAGTTCAGAAGCAAGGTGGTTCTCTTTCATTAAGATAGCGATCAGCCACATGTTAGTGCATTGACCGGCTGAATGCTCTGCACACTGGAGTGAGATTTGATGCATCAAAATACCATACAGCTCTGACATTGCACCTTCGTATTACTATTTGTTTGCACATCTGCAGCTACATCTTGTTGGCACAATCTTCCGTTCAAATGATGAGGTCATAAATGAGGTCAATCGATTTCTGGACTCGCGCACCCCACAGTTTTTTCCCAAGGGATTGAAAAGTTGTCAAAACACTTGCAGACTTTTGTAGATTTGAATGGAGATTACTATAATCATTAGCTTTGCTGATTTTGTATGTATTTATCATTTTACAAAATTGTTTTCTTTTGGCGGAAAACTTTTTACTCAACTTAATATATATCAGGCAGAAATAAAACCCCTGACATGTTTATTATAATCAATGTTTAACTTTAAGATATGTAATCTGTAAGGGTTTCTTCCTTAATAAAGAACATGACAAATTTGTATAAAATTTTACCGTAAATGTTTTAATGAGTTTTGAGAAGAATTCTGTTTTAGTTTGTATATTATGCATTTTAACTTCTAAAAGATACTTTTGCATTAATTTTATGCAAAATATTTGTGTATTTCTGTTTGCACTACACTACAGTGCATGCATATTTATTTCACATCACCATATTGAGGTCGAAATGGTAAGACAGTTTACTACCACTAGAAATCATACGACAATACATTTTCAAGATGCTTTCTTGCTATTCTCTATCTCACACATTATCAAAAACCATTACATAGCATAATAGCATAGTATATTTCCAATTATATATACATATATATATATATATATATATATATATATATATATATATATATATATATATATATATATAAATGTCCATATTAGGTTCTCCTGAAAATTCTAATTTCCTACTTTAACTCTTGACGCAAATAATGGATAAGGACTTTTATAATCGAGAACAAACAACAACTGTCTAGATTTCATTACACCTTCAAGGACCAAAAAAGAAATTCATTCCAGGACTTAACATGTTTCAGTAAATCAAGATGCCCATATGAGGAACTATTCTTTTTAAGCCGAGATCTTGATTACTCATATACTTGGGTTACTTGTTTGAAAGCTTCGTGCTCTATCGAAACTGGGACAGCTCTTTTCTTTCTTTTTTCTGTCTGTGTCTGTATTATCAGCAAATAGGCGATTGCACCAATTTTGACTGCCTTAACTCCTAAATAGTCACGGGACTTCTTGTCCTTGTTCATGCGATGACATGTAGTTTGCTTATATTCTTATCTGTCTGACCCTCTTAAATATTTAATGGTAATAGTTTTGAAATTTTTTTTCCCAACTACAGTGAAATAATTGCTTAAATAGGGTTCTTGTCGGTGTATTTTTTAATATTCTGAAAAATGATGAAAAAGTAAATTAAGCATTATATAAATATTTGTTTTCATTGATGAATTTTCTGTCATCTTGAATGTGCTTTGGATTAAAGTACCAATTTAAAACTGTTAATAATCTCAAATTTTTTTAGTCCATCAAACAATGTTGTATATAAAATGCTAATGACGGACAAAAACAGTGGCACAACTTCAAATTAAATATAATGAGTACACTAGAGTTCTGAATGGGTCTGGAATCAAAATTCTTTCGGGACCCTTTTTTAGATATGAGATCCCTGCTATTGGGACTGCTGTTACACATGTTAGGCCCCTGAGGCTTGGGGCTTATATCATTGATATGGCAGTAGCTACGCCCCTGAATGAGTAGTAATGTCACGTTTAATTAGAAGAGATAAGTTCTAAATTTACTTTTATATAATTAAGCCTTCAAAATAAAAACTTCTTTACCTCTTTAAAGTAATTTCGTAAATTTTGGCTACGTAAATTATTCGTAAATACCTCAACAAGTGGAATTAGTTATTTTTCAACATATGATCACGCCACACGATCAAAGAGTTTCTAACAGGAATTTTGCATCACGTAAGCCACGCTATCAAAAATTTGTTTTGAAATGCTATTCGTTACACAATATTATATTTTTGATATTACACGAAAAATTTTCAGAATGTGTATAATTCTGATTGGACATCGGTTATTCTTATCATTTTAAAATATAAATAAATTAGGAAATATTTCAATTATTCCTAATCAGAATTACAAACGTCGCTATTTATTCCCCTTTCCCCTTTAAAAAAAATCGCTAAGAATAATATTGAACAGCGAAAACCAATATACATTATATATACATTTTAAGACGTTCAGGGATTATTAAAGTACATTTAAGTCGGCAACGATCAAACTCTCTAATCGGAGTAAATATTTCTTATAGAATATGCATTTGTATTGTACACATAATAATAACCATAATAAACATATAGTAAATTAAAATATAACATAAAGCTTTTTTTTAGAATTTAAAAAATTGTGGTTCTCTCTTTAGCCTGATTTCGTTTTTTTTTATGGCCATTAATTTCCCTACATTAATTTCCCTACGAACCGTACTATAGCGTCGCACGCGGCGGACTTTCTGAATACTACCAGAAGGGTGGATGCGAAAACTAAATGAGGGAGGGGGTAATGTGATGACTTGTTTTATTATAAATGAATATACGGCGGTTTTATAATTAAATTTTTATTAGCCGCAATGCGATCATGAAACATACGCAGTTTCTTATTGTAGCATGACAAAGTGATTTCTTCACCCTGTATTCAGCCAAGCTATTGCAACATAATATCTGATTTTTGCCAATCCTGTTCTAAACCTTGATCCTCCAAAAGTATGTCAACTCATCCTAAATAAACCCTGTGACTTCAGAGACGACACTTTGAAATACTTCAATTACTGACAGAGAGCATTAGAAGACAAATAATTAATTTCATTTCATACTGCTCGTGTACATGAGTGTGAGAGTGTGTGTGAAAGAGAGAGACACAGACAGATGGTTGGATGTTTTCATATTTTTCATAAAACTGTGGAAGAAAAAATTGATTTTTTAGGCGGCACATTACACAAAAAAGTGTTCGCACAAAATCGTATAATCATCAATCGTATAAGTTACAACACGTAAGCGAAATTTGTCTTTGAAAAGCATTCTCATTTCTAATCCAAAGAACTCTACTTATATTTATTTCGGGGAAGTAATGATAATGCACTTTAATCTCATGATTTCTTAACATGAGATCTAATTATTTGGATGAGGGGATTGAATCAATATTGCATCAACTCATCCCATAATTATGCCGAAGCAACATTTTCTAGGAATTAAAGTTGCAATTAAAACTGTATTAAATAAAACGTTTTGTATCACATGATATTGTGTAGATCTCAAGAACAAAGCTTATTAAAAAAGTTTCTGAGAAGAGAGTTAAAATTTAAAATATCATACATATATATATATATATAATCATTAATATTATACTATACTACTATACATTCCACATAAAGTAAAACAATAAATAACAGACAAAATAAAATAGCTACAATCTTCAGTCCCTGGGCATATTATTAAAATTTTGTTAATTATAGAACTGAAATTAAAATCATTAATTAGGGAACAGAAGTTAAAACTATTAATTAGGGAACATAAATTAAAATTATTAATTATGAAACAGAAATTTAAATAAGAATAGAATGAAAAATTTATAACTGGAAATATAATACAAAAAATTATATTTTTAACTTGTTTGCTATTAACCTGGATTATTAAATTAATTGCAAAATCATGGTAAGTTATGTTTTTTAAAGCAGATTTTTGTTTACTAATTGGCATTATTTTAGTAAGCAATTAGTACTAAGCATCAATAGCTAAATATGTTTCATTTCGCAAACTTAATTTATGAAAAATATGCATGTGATGTATCAGAAATATATATTATTTTTCTGTTTTGGACGTACATGATTTACCAAAACTCTATTTAATTCTGAATACCAAGGATTCATGCTATTAAGATTTTGAGAAATAAAAATATTCTTTACGCGCTTAAAGGACTAAAACTCAAATATTCTTTTAAAATATATTTGGCAATTATAATTTTTAAACTAAATATCAATTTAGGGAATACTTCATTGAACTTACGATTAAGAACGTTTCTAAAATTATGTATCAGTATTAAAATAAAAGTACATTTTTATCGAATGTATATTAACTGATGAAAAATGATTCAACAAAACCTATGATCAAACTTTCAATAATTAATCATAAAATTATGAAACTGTATGGAAAATTTCATTTTGAAGCTAACATGGAAAATTCCCAAAATAAAGTTGGGAAAGAATTCTGATACTAAAATTCTACAGTCGAAGTTGTTATTGAATCTCATATCAATCAGCAATTTTAAATATTTTTTGGTAGTCTAAGGCAAATCAAATGTTTCTAAGAATTTCTTTTTTCCTCAATCTCTTCAATGCCTCGACATAATTAGACATTAGCTGTAACACGAAAATAGAGGGTACAAATTCAATTTCTGTAAGAAATGTAGTCGAATGCTTGCTTTAATTACTGATTAAATAGAAAATATAGCTTAAAAGTCGCCTTTACGACACTTACCCTCATTACATTCCGCAAACAAGCTAGCATTCCCAAATTACATCTTTTAAACACAAGACGAGAAAAATTAGAACATTATAAGCCTAGTTATTCGAGTGTAATATTCGTCTTTACTCACTCAAAAGCATTTCTTTTACTTCCGCGTTGGAAAAATAGAATTTTTAAACTCTTAATTTAATTAATTTCAATGAGTTCCTATTTGGGTAGTTCTTCCTTCCCACCGAATACTTACCTCACTCTTTGAGCATAATTGCTGCATTAATTTCTGGTCTCTTAATTTTGCGGACGGTTTCCACTAATTTAAAAGTCATTTTGGTTTTATAGTCTTCCTCGTACTTCTATTTCCTCTTCAACGCTTTTGCTGATCCGTCCATGAAAACGGATTACATTGAAAATGGTATATGTCATACGTCTTGCATTAGATATATTTTCTAAAGCCCTAGAACTTGGTTGACTTGGAGTGAGATTTGATTTATGCATAATATGTGCTACATATTTTGATTCTATAAATAATATAAAAATTCATATTTAATTTAAATAAAAATGATCAAGAGTAATTTCAATATAAGAACTTTTAAATTATATAAAATTTTTAGTACACCTAGATTTACTTTGAATTATTTTAACATAAGTGAAAGTATAAGCAATTACTTTCAAAAATATAAAAAATGTACCTTTATGTATAAACTCATTTTCATACAAATAGTGACAACGTAAGACACATTAGATTTCATTGAAATTTATTCTACAAAGGACCTTGTAGATATAAATAAACTATTGAATGTTCAAAGTAAATGAACAACATGCTCTACTATAACCTTTTTTATACAACGTGACATCGAAAATTTTAAGTCTGTGACAAAAGAGCATTCCATTCCATATTGCTTCTATCCGAATCTAAATGATACAGCCCTGGAAAGAATTCGTTTACAACTTATTCTAAACCTAACCCAGTTTGAAATAATCAGGCTCCATAACAAATA
>BMAV01011979.1:469796-499438 GCA_019973955.1 Trichonephila inaurata madagascariensis
CCATATAACGAACGATACATAACAATCCTCCATATAACATAACCATATTTTGCGAATTTTTCTATATAGCGAACTTTTCGTTGAACCAAGAACATTTTACGATTTTCTTCGTAAAATAACCTCTCAATAGCGCGAAGTACATTTTTTATGTAACGAACTTTTTCTTTTGTGATTCAATTTTTTTTCTATTTTTAGTGTCTTTCTGGTCATTTCTTCTTTCTTTTAACACATTTTGTGGTGGTTATAAATCTTGAACTGGTTTTACCAGGGGCCTGATTCACCTAGAATAATAAAATTACAGTAATTTTTCAAATAAAAAACTCAAACAAAATTAACAGAATTTATGAGTAATTAAATTTAAGGACGCATGTGGTAATGTATGTTTAGAATTTCTAGCTATACAAATAATGTATATGTTTAAAATTACTTATATTCTTTAAATTAGAAAATGTCCATAAAATTCATTAATATTATATTATTTTCATATTGGTGAAAATACAGTGTATTCTTCGACATCCTTTTGTCCTGCTTTCCTTACAGTTTTTCTTCCTATTATTATTTTTTTTATTGTGTGGTAAGATATATAAAATAAATAAACATTAATTTAAAAAGGTGTAAATAATTACTTTTTTTTAATATATAGTGTTTATGAATCTAAATTTTGCTTTATGTGGTTTATATAAAATATATTGAAAGATGAACTTCTATATAACAAACTTTTTTGCGGGATTTAACGACTTCGTTTAATTATATATCTCTTTATATATAAAATTTATTCACATGGTTGAATGATTATAAAATTACTACTTACGTACCGAATCTATCCACGTGAAGTGAGGGGAATGGGAAGAAGTGACTTCTCTCATTTATTTCGGAGTCAAAGAATCTGACAAAAACTCTGGACTTTCTCACCGTGCAGACCATTAAATATCCTGCCGCATTACACTGAGATAAATCCGCATTATAGTTCCCTTATGTTTACTCATTTCCAATGGATATTTTTGTGACGCAATGCTCCATTTAAAAGAGCATCCAGATCCTTTACTAGTTTTTACAAATTCCCCCTCTTTGTGGAATTTGTTCGTTTCCTACCAACAAGAGTCAAATCAAAAGTTACAGAATTTAAAGATAGAAGACTGCTTCCTTTCACAAATTACATACATATTAGTAATGAGACGAGAATTCAAGAGTGATACAATGATGGATGGGGCTCTGGACTTGTTCTATAGGTGATAGCAGAGCATGGAAGAAGCTGTATGAGTTGTGTTATAAAAAGTCTTAAGCATTCCGAGCAATATGTGGAAGGGAATTACCTTATGCAAATGAAATGCAGATCCTGCAATGCTTTAAAGGAAAGAAATTGCTTCTGTTTCTAGAAAATTTTGATGTATTGAGCGCTGTACAGACTGCCCTAAATCTTAGCTGTTTCCATCCTTGGTACCTAATAGCGTTCTCGATCATATCACATAAGATTCATTCAAGTAGAATCGAATATCTTAAGGACTCATAAATGCCCTTATATCCAGCATAAACTCATGTTTGGAAAGTTGTACAATTTAAGAACGAAATACACTTCCTACTTACACATTTTTATTTCATATCGTAAACTCTTCTCAAGACCTCCTTAAACCGTGCATCCAAATTAGTAGCTGACTTTGTCCATGTCTACTCTTACATTCAAGTCTTGATACTACTAAAGATAAGTCCTTTGAAAGTATGACATTAATAAGCAAACAGTGCTGTAAACACGACCATTCTTGTGTATAATAAGTGTGTATGTATGTTTATAATATTATATTAACTTACATGCATTTAAATACATTAAATCTGTGTCACTACTTCTGTCCATAATTAACCAATCTATTACTTTTTGTAAGCCACAGTGAACAAAAGTATTTAACATATTCTTCAATATTTTATGTTTAAATTTCCAACCAAAGAAAAATGTCACATAACTTAATTCAAGAGCTTTAAATGTTAAAAACGTAATAAATGTACACATGTAATATGCATTTATGTGTATAGAATGTAATATAAACAACGCTTTTACTTTATAATTTTTTCATTCTTCACGAATGAAATGTTCCTAAGCTTCGCTAACGTGTTTGTGATAAGGCATAGCTCCAAATTTTTAAAAAAGACCATTATAGTAGCGTAGTTGTCGTAATATTTAAAAGCATTTTAATGAAAATTTGATATTGAAAATGCAATCACAATTCACTTAATGCGATAAATATTTAATTTAAGGAGAAATCTTGGTAAATGAAAAATATATGATAATTTTTATTGTTGGAATATATATATTATTTATCAACACATCCATTTCAATAAATATTTTGTTCATTCTAAGCGCAAACTACTTCAAAAATAATTAATCTCCCGCGAAAGCACTTTAAAATGAGGACGTCGAGGATAAAGTCCACAGTTTTTAATCAAAATCACTCAAGAACAGTTTTGAACCATAAATAAATTTTGTTACTAATCTCATCAAACGACAATTTCCATTCCATTTTGTATACATTTTATATTATGTAAATTTTCTAAAAAGTTGTTATGTGGGATATATGTTCGAAAGAGGCAATAATGTGTTATTCTACCTTTCATCGAAATTCAATTTTTCAATTCCCATCTCTTGAGCAAGCATAAATGAAATATGTATTGCACAAGTAAGAAAGACAAAGAACAGAGGACAATGGCTTGAAATTTAATCAAAATTCCATTCAAAAACACTTTCGATAAAACAAAATACCTCTTGGGTATTTCAGAAAGACAATTCAAATTGAATCTACATAAAAGGAATTTAATATCGTAAACCGAAAATAAAGGGAATTTAGGGGGATGTATTTCTTATTTTGCCTTTTGAAAGAAACATCAAGTCGCATTTAGAAATGAGAATTTAATCTTAAATAATTCAATGCACATATATTGATTCATGCAGTACATTTTGTATTTCGCGACGTATAAAACGAGTGAAACAAATTTCCCTATAAAAAGTATCGAGATGTCAAATAATTTTTTAATCAATAATTCTTTTTTTTATGTGTTTGGAATATGGAATGTTTTTATTCCTGTTATTGGAATAACATTAATAGAGTTAAATTAGCTTCTAAAATAATGAAACTTAGAATTAAATTCCGAATTAAGTAGAAAAAAAAGTAATGTATTTTCCATTAATTTAACTCAAAGCAATGTATTTTAGAGGTACAAAACGTTGTTTAAATATGTTTTGTTCTCTAAATATTTCTCACTGGCCATGGTAATTTCAAAAGCTACTTGAACAAATTTAATTTAGTTCCGTCATCTTCCTGTGACTGTAATATTGGAGGCGAGGAAAACATAGAACATGTGCTCTCATTCTGTGTTCCAAGTTTGCCAGAGAAAGAAAGATCCTAAGACTGGCTTTCAAGGGACTTAATATAAATTGGTCTCCGAATTTTCACCAACTTCTTTCGACCAGAAATGCTTTCAAAAATTTCTGTGAATTTGTTGTAAATATTTGCATTTCTTCTTAACCTCAATATTTTTTTTTTATTTTTTCCCCTGAATGTGTGTTTAATACTTACTTCTGTAAGCCCCGTGTGATACTTTGTGGTGCACGGGGATTTTATAATTGTTTTCAATAAAAAAAATATATATATGTTTTGTTCCATACTCAAATTACATTAAAAAAAGGAATGGACAATTCTTAAATTGTATTGAACTAAATCTATTCATAGCTGTTTTTATTGAACAATGAGGGCTGCGTTAGCCCAGTGGTTAAGGTATCAGATCATGGCAGGAATGTCATGAGATCGATGCCCAGTACTACTAAAGACCTGCCGTGTAGGGGAGCGATGCACGTTAAATCTGTCGAGAGCTCAAACGTCCTCCCGTTGAGAGAGGGGGGTGCCAGTCCAGGTGTCGTCCTCGTGATTTGACCATGGTTCAAAATTACGAGGTCTGTCGCCAAAAGCCCTAGTGTAGCTGAACAGAGTGCGACGTTAATATTCACTCATTCACTTTATTGAACAATTAAAAACGGTAGTAAATTTTAACCCTCTAAGCGGTCAGCACTTAAAATCTTGCCATTCTGGAGATGCTTCAAAAATGCACCGCACATATTTTTTTGCTTTCAGGTGGGGTTCTCAAAAGAGATTGAGCCGTATTTTTAAGAATGCGGCTCGGCCACTTTTGGGAATCTTGCTTGAAGGCAGAAAAAGCATCTCTGGAATGGCGGAATTTTACGTGCAGACCGCTTGGAGGGTTAATGCACTGTAATGGCGACATAGGTGTTAAACAAAATTAATCGCTTTAAAATAATTGTACCGATAATGATTTCCCCCTTATAAGCTCTAAAACTAACAAATTGAAATTTTTAAAACAAAAGACCAATTAATATAAGGAAACAAGTAACATTAAGCTCGGAATTTTTAATTGGACGACATTTTTATCTGATACTTTTCTGACTTAATCATCGAGTCTGACGTTGTATACTAGGCTAAAAAACATGCTTTTAAGTGACATCTTTGTCATTCTTATTTGGTTTTATATGTTCTTGAGTTATATTTATCTTTTTAAGGTAACACTAATCCTTTTTATTTGTCTTGATTATTTTTAGACAATTTTTGGGTGCTTACGTATTATCGCAACTGTGTTGGTGACATTATATGAAACGAAGCACATGGTTGCCGATTCAGCCCGTACGGCACATGGGAAATCGGGGTTGCCAACTTGGCGAGTTATTTTGAAAGTTGCCATTGTTACGATAGTACGTAAGTACCGAGCATTTAATTTTCTGTTATTTGTTTAAAGGGAGATTATTCAGTATAATATTCTAGTAAAATCATTGACATAATGGAATGAGGAATTAAGTAGGCTACACAGTTCTTGTATTTTTAAATTATATCTGAATGGTTTGATGTTTTTTGTTTTTTTTTTTAATTTTATTATATATATATAAGTTTATATCTTTTTTTATTGGTCTGTTTTTAAAGAACTATAATATACTTTTATGTCTTTTTATCTCTTCGGAATATTTTATACGACATCCTTGAGACTTTTCTAGATCAATAATATTCAGATTCTACTAACAGTAGTATTAATCTTATTCGTGAGATTTAGCGAAGCATAACAGTTAACCAATAAAATAGTAAGTAAATTCTTTTATCTATATATAAATGATCAATAAAATTATATTATCTGTTGCCTATAGTGAAAACTGTAATTAATCACCACCGTACTCTATGTATAATTAATTTATTTTAAAACAATTTTCATTCTCGAAATTCTTGGAAAGTGCCGAAGAACAAAGCTTTTTTTTCAAAATTGACATTGATTATAACGAAAAATAGCTTAATATATGTGTTTATTTGATGAAGATTTGTTAAGGAAAAACGTATAGATTTCACCTCTACATAAAAAAAAAAGAAAAAATTCACCTCTATTTATATATATATATATATATATAAAAACAAAATCTTAAAAAAGTAACGAAAAAGGCTCTCCTTTATGACTAATAAAATTCGTTATGACTCCTTCAGAAAAGAATAAAAATTCAAATAATGACTCACTTTTGTTGCATGCTTTCCAGCAGACTGTTCAGAATAACTTTTTTTTTTTACAATCGTCTCTTTCAAAACAATTTTCATTTCCTGTAAGCATGAAAGTGAATCATTCATTTAAGAAACACATCTGTCTAGCTGTGTCGTTTAATAAGCATAGAATGAAAAATATTTCTCATTATGTATAATATTTTATGCATAACAGAAACTAGCCAAATTTGTAGATCATTTTGCCGCAAAGCCTTACCAGGATGCACCACGAGGAGGTAGTTGTCTTTGAAGCCTTTTGAAGGACTCTGACAGTGCAGAAGCAGAGGTGTATTGCCACATTTTCTCTTTTTATTTAACAACTGGAAAATTCATAACCGCTTTTTATGGTGAGGTTGCTTCTCTGCGAGTAGCCCTTGCGCAGTTGCATTGTCATCTGAATAGCCTTACTAGGGCTGTTATCTTCTGTGATTCAAAAGCGGCGATTTTTTCTGTGAACTTAAATTGTACTCCTGCCTCCTTTTAACATTCTTGACTGTAAAAAACTGTTGTAGAGTCTAAGTACTCTAAAAAAATCACCATGCAGTGGATCCCGGGACAGTGACGTAACGTGCATCCTGCAACCCCCACATAGCGGGGGGGGGGGGGGGTTCATGGTACTAGGGGATCCAAAGCTCGATTGTCACCAAGTACCTACCCTTCGTAAAATCCAACTTGGGGGCCCAAAGCCTGATTTTGCAGATGAACCTAAATGTTCTCTATTACGCCACTGTCTCTGGACACTACGGTGTAACTGGTAATGAGTAAATGGACCATTTAGCAAAGAAGGGAGCTTCCGTTCAACAGACAACAAGGAAAACTGTCCCCTTTTACCAGTGTCAAGCGTATTATTAGGGAAAAGATGAATGATCTCACTTCAATTCAATGGACAGAGAGAAGTTCCAATAAGATCTGGTAGAATAATTTTAAAGATCTTCCCAGATTTAAAGCAATTGCCGAGTTTCGTCTGGCTACTGGACAGGACTGTCTCCTCAAACATCTCCATTGAATTCAAGTTGTACAAGTCCCTTTCTGCATGTTCTGTAATATTTGGGAGGATATGAATGCTTACCACATTCGTCGTTGCCCATCACTAAAGGGCTCCTCTTTGAGCCTTATTTAGTGGCAAACTAGGAACCTATTGGATTCATAGTCTTTTCTCATCAAGTTGTTATTTTCGACTTCATTTGTTTGTCTGTTTTTGTTCCTACCCCCTTGTGTTGTAGTGGTCTTTTGTAACAATGGCCATTGGAAATAAAAATAGTATTTTATGCTTCTCCAATGCATTGCTTATTTCAGGTGTCCTGTAGAAGTGTGTGTTTTCATCCTTGAACATAGTGCACACTTATATGATGAAAGAAGCTATTCTCTGATGCAAAAATTCCTAGGAGATGAATTCCTGTGATATCATTGCATTTACATCAAGGATATGAAATTCTATCCTATACTTCTGTACGATTCTGATTCTTCACAATAATTCCTCAACCATAAAAATCTTCTATTGAAAATAATAAGGAATAGTCAGTAGCGGGACGGAGGCAGGATTCCAGGGGGCCCAAAGCTTATGTTACGGTTCTGCAATAATTTTCGGCTTGGGGCTCCGCAACTTGACTTTTCTGGGGGGGGGGGCACTAATATTCTGCATTACGCCTCTGGGAATAATACTCTATCTCCATACAAGTAGATGTCTAGAATGCTGACGAAATAGGATTCATCTGCGAGTTTTATTCTTGACTACCACTACCGACATCAGTGAAAATGCAGACAAAATCAGTATAATATTTGTCTAAGATGTCAAGTTTAAAGAGTAATGGATATTAGAAACTTCGATATTTGTAAGGAATAACATGATTTAATTATTTTAAAACAGGTTTTGAAGATACACGATTGCCAATAGAATTGATTAAGTGTAAGCGTTTCTCAAACTGTGGGGTGTACCACCCTAGGGGGACGTGATAACTTTACGAGGGGGTCCAAGCATATTGAAAAGTCGAAAACAAAAAATTTTTTCAAAAAATTATTTATTTATTGAAAGTAAACAAACAAAATATATTCTAAAAAATACAAAATAAAATTCACATTTACACTGACATAATACACTTATAAATGTATCAGTACTGCAGAATATATTTTACAATTTATTTAACAATACTAAGTTAAGAACAAGCTTTATTATTATCAGTGTTACACGATTCGCTCCCCAATGTCACCGTTTTCCACGTATGGGATGTATTGGAGGGGAGCAATGAACAATAAGCAAATTCTATGAAAAAAGTAAATCCTTCGCAAACACTGTCAACGCGTCCTTTTATTGCATTCCAAAGCCTTCGGAATTTTTTATGGATAACAGTGCACGGAAAAGATCGTACTTCGAAAGAACGTATATATACGTCTGGGGCAGTTAACGGCTTGACTGAGTGAAACATTTGTATACGCTGGTGACACTTAAGAGGTTAAAGTCGTATTGTATAGCTTTTGCTTCAAAGTATAGTTTCATTGAATTCGGTTTATTATTGTATAGAAGGGGGTCGCGATGAAAATTTGGATTGAATATTGGGTCACAAGCATTGAAAGTTTGAGAAGCACTGATGTAAGGTTTTATTTTCTTTTTGCTGTTAGGGGTAGTCATTCATTCTGTTGGGCAATACTATCTTCGAGAACCTTCAGTGACCATTGAATCTGAGTGATCATGGTCTCGAACTCATTACCGGCATTCTTGAATCATGGGTTCGAATCCTGGTGCCAAAAAGATCCACCAATTTGAGCGGCTTCTGCACTTCACATCGGTCGAAACTCATATTTCTGACATAATGGTGGTGTAGAAGTTTTAAGAATGGAGTACCAACTCAGGTGTCGTTCTTGTCTTTTCAATGAAGTTCAAAGTTTATGAAGTCTGTCACCAGTAGCCTCAGAGTAGCTTCAGAAATCGGCATTGATAAAAAATTAAATAAAATGATAACTTTTAATAACGGGTTCTAGATTATCCATTTTGCATTGCGTATTTTATATATACTCATTGCATGAGTAAGAAAAAGAAACGTTAGAAGGAAAACAGATTTATTATTTACAATCATATTTCGTATATATTACTTCAAATAATCTTATTGTTCTCTTTTATTGGGAGAAATATCGTGCATCTAAAAAAATCTACATTATTTTTTATTCATGAACAGATGTATTCCAGAACTCTATTACTATATGTCGTGATTAAGACAAATATGCAATTTAAGAGAAAATAACCCTGATAAAAAAAAGAGAAACATAAATAATGCATGTAAATGACATGAGAACAAGAGGTTAATATATGCGTATACAAGAGAAACATTTTAACATAAACAAGCCATATACATATTAATGAACACGTAATGAAATATGGATGCTGTATTTGTATGCGTTGATTGGTAATTATGAGGTGATTACCAGTAAATATATCAGTTATCAAATGTAGAAAAAGAGAAGCTGATTAGTCAAAAAAATTTTAGATGTTGGATTTTAAGGACTCTTTAATGAACGATAGTAAAATATAATCGAAATATCTTTATTAATTTAATATCGTTTTGGAGAAAGAAAGGATTCCCAATATAATGAATTTCATAATTAACTACCCTAAATAATACATTTATTGGGGCATCATCTTATAAGTGAGTTATCACAGTGGCTTTATTTTAATAAATATAACATTTTGTATCTAATATGCCAATAATTTTCCCTCATGTCAAAATGTTTATTCCATTTCCATCTCCAAAACCCCAAATTTCCTGTTCCCAAAAGCTCCTTCTTGTTTACAGCTTGGAAAGGTTCCCGCTGCATTCAACGATCATGTTCCACATTTTTCTTCCGTCTTAAAGATATATTGCAATAGAAAAGGCTCTTCAACAACTCGACAAAAGTCATTCGACTTCTCATATAAAAAGAAGGAGGCATTCCCCTTGCCTCCGAGAGTGAACCTTTAAACATTTTTTTTACCCCTGTTCAGTCCACAAAACCAGATAAAAGAGATTCCTCCTTTTTCTATGCCACTCCCCCTACTACTTCTTATACCGATACTAGTGATATACAGTAAAGTGAGTAAAATATACACTAAGCAGGAGGCGGGGTAAAAGGGGGGTATCAAAGTTTCTTACATGGTCCATCTCAAATAGGTGGTCGCTGAAAGTATAAGCGAAAGTAGATGGCAGAGCTTCGCCGCTTGTCCCCTGAGTCTCTCCTCGCCTCTAATGCATCGAAGCATTTCGAACAAAGGGGTGGCATAAAAATAGCACTCAGTAAACTGTAGGTCATATATTCTAACATACTGTGACTGTGTGTTATGAATTGAATTTTTGCAATTTTTTATCATGAAGTGGGAAGTACGAGATACATGGCCACAACATGCTGGTTAGTAATTTTTATTTAAATAATACACATATGTTCGTGAAATCTCTTTAAGGTATCTACGTTTGGAACCGTGATTTTGCAAAAGCGTATAAATGGATGATATTTATGATATTTAGTGTCACTTAGATTACAAAATGTACATAAAATGGTTTTAAGAATAGTATTACAATAAAAAAACTATTTAAGTACAATATTATGACAAAAAATGAACATAGAATGACCCATTTTCAAAATATTCTCCTTTTGTGTAAAAGGCTTCTATTATAATAATATTTTGCCTGTATATAGCTCAAATCTCTGTTCTGAGGCTCTAATAGAATTTGTGAAATATATAACTTAGAAGTAGGTTTATCCATGTTTTACGACAACAGAGGGGAGAAATTTTTTAAGAAAAAACGCCGATAATTATTTCAAGTGGTTGTATCCCTGAAAATAATGTGAATTTTTCAAAAATCATAGTTGAGCCTCTGTACAGATGTCTGAGCTATATACAGGCAAAATAATTTTATAATAGAAGCATTTTTCACAAAAGGAGAACATTTTGAAGAAAAAAGTTATTCTAAGTTAATTTTTTGCCGAAATATTGTATTTAAATAAACTTTTTGTCATAATGTCCTTTAAATAATTTTATATATGTATTCTAATCTAAGTGACACTAAATATCATGAAAATAATCCATTTATGCGCTTTTTTTAAAATCACGGTTCCGAACGTAGTCGGATACCTTAAAGTATAGTAAAGAACTGTGTGTGAGCGGGTACTAGAAAAATCCATTTCACAGTAAAATAATAAGTAATTCTGATTATAAAATAGGTTAAACCCCTTGACTGTTAATTAAAATTTATGCAATTCGCTTCCCAATGGTAATGTTTTTTCACACTGGCTCGCTTGCGCGGTGTATTTGGGGGAACGCAAAGACGTAAATAAGCAAATTCCTTTCTAATATATGCAAGTATATCTTTCACTAACACTGTCAAGTGCATTTTATTGTATTTCAATGTCCTCGGAATAGTTTTGCCAACAGAGGAAAACAAAGAAAAGTATCGTATTTCGCAAAGACGTATAGATACGCCTGGGGTAGTTAACACACCAGCTGAGCGAAACATATATAAATGCCGGTTACAGTAACGGGGCTAAAAGTATACACTTTTTGAAATTTAACCGTATTGGTCAGTCTATGCTGTATAAGTAAGCTAATGCTCAATTCTGATATAAATTCCCTTTTCAACAATATGAAAAACTTTTAAATGTTGTTTTATGATTCAAGATTAAAAGCAAGTTTATAATTTTAAATTGTTTCTGTAAAATCTCGAAGTATACCTTTCTAATAAGATAATTAATATGTACGGAATAAGAAATTATCCGAAAAAAACACAATAATAGATGTATTAAGGAAAAATATGGATGGTGTGTGGGCAGGAGAAACTCCAATCAAACTTGAAATAGAAAATGGGCGTATATGTAGTTTACAAATTATTGTCTAAACAACTGCTTAAATCAAAAATAATATTTAAAACTACGAGGTCAGATTAGATCGTAATAAGATTAAGTTATTACTATTTAAAAAAAAAAAAACATTTTTTGTGAAATAAAAAATATTTTAGGAAATAAATAAAAGATAATAAAATCGGTAAATTTTGAAAATACTAATTTACTTCACTTTTAAATGAGTAAACTTTGAAATTTCCTCAGTGTTCAATCTTACAGAATCACGAGACCTCAATGAGAACATGGTCCTTGTTCACATCATCTCGTCTGTATCGAATTATTTTTAAGATCAGTGGGGTAATGTTATTATTCACTTTTGAAGTGTATTTTTTTTTTAACATCTTCTTCAACTTTAAAAAACTGATACTTTGGATCACCTTGGATAACATGAATCAAAAATCATGCGATGACTTTTAATGTATTTTGTGAATTCCTTTTACTCTAAAAACACTTAGCAACTAGAAGGAAGTTAGTTTTGACTCAGCAAATCGTTCGAAGTCCCTTGAAAAAAATGTTTAGCCGTCCATAATTGCGAAAGAGTTGCTGATGCAGGATTCTGTGAGTGAACTAACCTTTCGATTAAATTTCATGTATATTGGATGAGACTCATGTCTGGTGTTCTAGGTGGTCAATGAATTGTTCAGAATATTCCTCAAACAAAACGCGAATAATTTTTGTCCTTGGGTATGGCACATAGAAAAGTCAGGGAAATTCAATTTTTTTTTACGTACAAGAAATTCAGGAATGACTGCAAATAGTATGTAAGTAGCTGAGAATAACATGCATCAGATGGTTTAGTTTGAACAGTGAATATAGTTTATCGGCATTGTAAAACCAATATGTGTTACATGCGAAAAGCATAACTTTGAGATAGTTTTTTTGACAATATTCTGGCTGATGTACAGTGAGACCACAGTTCACAGTATAATGCGTAGTCACTAGTCGTAGTAGTCAAAATGTCCTCCAAAAAGTGCACATGGAATATATTAGTTTGACAATGACGTTAAGGCTTGTAATAACAGCCCGCAACTTTATGGAACCATCACCATTTTGTCTGGTGCCTTGTTGACAACTAGTCACAATGTTTCCGTAGAATATGCACACGCACGCAAATTTTACCATCAATTCTTACGAACTGAAATCGTTGCTCATCTGGTCAAGTAACATTTTTCCAATTATCTTGTGTTCCACCACTATGTTATGAGCTTAGCAGAAGTGCTGCAGTCAATAGTGTGCTATTAGCTGATCTCAGATTGTTGCTGTTACTTAATGCCGTGTTGCGTATCTGATAACATTGACTACGCTGCGCAATGATGCTGGTCTCGGTTATCAAGCAGATGCGATCGGTCACTGTGTTATCAATTTCGGGAGTTAGTATCAAAAATTATATACTATCACCGTATTCACAATACTGTATTTAGAGGAATGTTAAATTCCTTACGAATCTCCGAGATAAAAGGCTTTATATGTCTGGCTCCAATAGACATTCTGCGTTCAGAGTTTCTTAATTCCCGTTGTGTGGTTTAATAAATTTAAAAATATTATCATACGAATTATTTGAAATAAAAGTTTTGACAATGTGCTATTTAATTTATACATTTCTTACCCGACACTCATTTTTTCGGGATATTTTTATATGACTATCTCATGTCATTTGTATTTATTGACTTCTAGAATATAGTTGAAAAAAAGGAGAACAACATGTTTTTATTATTATTATAAAGTTTCAAGCATTAATTACCAATGTAATTTAATACGATTGTTTAAACCATTTAAACTTTCACTGTAGCAATCGAATGGTTATGGACACGAAGTCATGCCTAGCATTGTCGAGTCACGGTTTCGAAACTTAGTACCGCTGAATACTCCCCCTCCCTTCCTGTAGAGGGTTTGAATTTTGTTAATTCTGTTGATGCTCTAAGTCCTAACCTTTCCGATTAAATGTAATCCTCTTCATCTGGCCTTGTTCAAAATTACGAGGTCTGTCGTCAGTACCCCTCGTGTTTCTTCAGATTCCGACGTAGATTAACCCTCTAAGCGGCCTGCACTTAAAGTCTTGCCATTCTGGAGATGCTTCAAAAATGCTTTTTTGAATATTTTTTTGCTTTCCGGTGGGGCTCTCAAAAGCGGTTGAACCGTATTTTTAAGAATGCGGCTCGGCCTCTTTTGGGAATCTTGCTTGAAGGCAGAAAAAGCATCTCTGGAATGGCGGAATTTTACGTGCAGACCGCTTGGAGGGTTAAAATTAAACAAATTTTATTTAAAAAACATTAGCCACAATACAGTAGATTTTGGAAACCGATTACCTTGTATATGCATTACAAATAATTTATCAAACTTTCTTGTATAAAGTAAAACAAACATACACCTACAATTATTTATAATTCCTGAAATTTCACATATAGTTGGCATTAATATACATTTTGTGGAATTAACTTTCTAATAATATTTTAATACAATTAAATATTTTTCGAATAATACACTTTTTATTTTACTTAATACAAATCAGAAAAATTAACCCTTCCCCCTGCCACACACATACATTTTTAAACTAAGAGGAAAAAAATGTAAGAATATTTTATAAGAACTTAAATATGCATGACGAAATATAATGACTTTTTTTTGCATTATTTATCTTGATATTCCAAGAAAATTTCATAGGGTCGCAAACTTTCTTCAGAACATGCAACGTTTCTTTGATACTGTTTTTCTCATGTAAGTTTCGAAAAATTCCTGAAAAAAATGTGTCGTCATGCTATGAAACTCTTCTTATAAGAAATCACAGTTTCATGATCCCATAGAATCTTAACCAAAAGCTCTTACAATATATTATTTATAAAAAATAACTGGATAACACACTAAAAGTATGTGTTTTTAGAAAGAAGAACTTTAACCTTACTCAATCTACAAAGTACCTACTTTCTGTTACTTCGTAAGATTTCATTTGAAGCATTATTACCCCCCATCTCGAAAGCCTTCATATCAAATATTATTAAAAATTTTATCACACTAAGATCTTCTTTCCATTTCATAAGAAGTTCTGCAAAAAAGGGGTCATCCATAAAATTTGTTAAATAAGATTTGAAAATATTTCTGTTGCATTATATTTTATTTGAGACATATTGTCTCGACTACGGAGAGAATATTTAATATGCGCGTGTCTATGCACTGAAAAATTCCCTCTTATAATATAATTACAATTGAAATTCTTTAAAGAACTGCCGTTTTTTAAGGAAATTTGACTAAATTTCAGAAATTTTAAGATGTACATTCTAAAACATAGTATAAAAAGTACAAATGATTTCTTTAAATTCAAATCTCCCTGAATATTATGTTTTTAAACAAAGTTCTTGGTTTATAAGGAAAAGAAAAATGTTGTTCTTCGAATCACTTATACAATAAGCATAATGAAATATGTTTTAAATCATAAAATACATGCAATGAGGACATATGTTTTTCATTTAACATATTGGTAACATAATTCAAGTAACATATTGGAAGGCCTATCCGTATACAAAATACACATATTTCATACGAGGACAAAAGATCTATGAACAAAAATATTGATATTTTTGTTAATATTTACTTGTAGAAAAATGCCAGTAAAGATTTTGCTGTGAAACATTTCAAAAGGTACAGAGTTTGTAGTAGCCGAGGAGTTACGGTCGCGAGCTCACAGCTGTCGTTCATGGTGAGCGATGAGTTTCAGTTTGCTTCCCTTTAAAAAACTAACATGTAGAGCAATTGGCTCACTTTACATCCGTGGCCAATTACGTTGACGAGCAGTGAAAATTTCAAGGTTAAAAAATATCAATAAAACCGTCTTGACAATGGTTCAAAACAAAATTGTAGTATAATTCCTTTTTAATCTGTCAAGTGTGTGTGTGTGTGTGCGGGCGGGCGCTACAAATTACAGCTATTAATGTTGATGAATTGTTTGGTTTTAGAAAACTATAGATTGAGGCAATCAAAGGTAGAGGTCGGAGTGTGATTCAGTTATAATTCATTTTTGATAGGTTATATTGTCCAACAAATCTGAAATATTTACTGTTTATGAAATCTTGTCAGTGGCGTAACTAAGAATTCTAGGGCCCCCTAGTAAAATCAGGTTTAGGACCCTAACCCCAAATACGTACATGATATCAGTCAGTCGTTGGACCCCATAGAACAGTGTTCCGCAACCCCTGGTCCGGGGACCGGTATGGGTTCGTGGATCAAATGCTACCAGTCCACCCAAGAAACATTACATTATTTCTCTTTTATTTACTGTGGTATATTTTTCTTAGGTTTGGGCTACTTTTTATGAAAATCACTTTATATTCATTTTTGGTGTAGCTATATTTTATTCGGAAGTCACGATTAAATAGAATTAAATTAAAATTATTAAATCAAAACAGTTTAAAATATAAACAATCAACATCCTCCCTCTCAGCGGGCCGCGGTAAAATTAGCAAACGTTGACCGGTCCGCGGCGATAAAAAGGTTGCGGAGCACTGCCTAAGAACACCTGGGTCTTTCCATAATGCATGGGTTGCGGGTCTGTGTGTTATGCCACTGAATCTGGTTGTTATGGCTGTCTTTTGAATGACACGGTTGTGTAAAGGGAAACAGAAATTTGTAAACTGACCGCATGTCTCCCACAGTAGATCAAAGTAGATAATTGACGGTACTACCGTAGTGAAGAAAGCAGAGAATTTCACCCTACTAGGCCAGATGACATTATCCAAATAATCACGAAGGAAACTGAACTCAGTTAAGGCATTTTGGGGAAAATTATTCAAGAACTTCTGTGAAAGATGTCAACACGCCGGGTTCCTTGATGCTGACTCTTTTTCAAAAGTGAACACGACACGACATATCAAAGGAAATGTTGAATCTTTTGGAGAAAGATGAAGAGGAATTTTTTCATTGTTGTGTCTTAACTTTGGATGAACCTTCGATCATCAATATGAATCATGAAATGAACAAGAAGTGGAAACACAGTGACTCAGCTTCTCCGGTAAAAAACGATAAGGCGCAGAAGTCTGCAAGGAATTCCATGATCTCTGGTTTTCTAGAATCATCTAAGAAGACTATTTGGAAACGTGTCAGATGATTACTAGCTTCTGTTACTGTAAAGTGCTGAAAAAATTACATGATACTCTAATCAAGTAATGGCAAGATCTAGTTATTAAATCCATTCGTCTTCTTACCAACGATGCTGATACTTGTTCATTTTGAGGTGAAACTAATGTATACGAGTAACAGCAGTGTGTCTTAGAAATTTTGTCTTTATCCAGATCTCGCTACAAGTGACTTTTTCTCATTAAAAAAGAAATCTGTGGATTTGGAAATTTGACAACTGTATTCAAGACGTGGAACAATGGCTTTTGAAGCAATTCTACAATGATAAACTTTGAAAGGTCGAGGAAGGCCAGGATAAATGTATACTATACTGGAAAGTGAATTTGGAAAAGTCTAAAAAAAAGTTTCCACCTTATATATATATATATATATATGTGTGTGTGTGTGTGTGTGTGTTTTCTTGTACGGACTTAATAATGTACCAGGAATAAAACATCAACAACCATTCTGCAGTTCATTTCTTTAATGATGCAATTCATTCACTACTACATTCATTACAAAGTATGGTACCAGATGCAACAGTATAAATAGCTAGAGCAATAAGGTTTTACCCCGTTGTCATACACTTTATACATCCAAGATTATAAGATAAATAACAATATGAAAATTCCAACAATATATATATATATATTCTTTCTAATGCCAACTGTCGGACGTTGTTCCATGGGGGCACACGAAATTATCTGAGGCAAAGGGCTAGATGTATGCCTGTAGTTAGCCGTAGCTTTGAACATCTTACAGATGACAGTACGATTTGGCTCGATTCCATCCCAATTCTGATGGAGGAGGTTTTCTTGGAAACTCTTTAGAGGGCTTTAGCATCCATTTTATTGACCCAGATTTGACCTACAGGTAATTCAAATAATGTGCTTAAGATTTATTAAATAAACAATTTTAGTACAAAGTTCCTCCAATAGATGTCGTTGTAACGCAAATGATACCTATTGGCATTTATTTAAAATCAGAAACAGCTCTTGCGTTGCAACGCATGCCTATTAGCATAATTCTTTAGGTAAGAGAAAGGTGATTCTGCACGAGTTATAGTTGTTTCTCTGCAGACACATCGTGCCTACATTTAAAAAAAGCACTTTTGGTAAAATTGTTCTACCACAACTATCAGAAGTCAGTTTTGCAGCTGTTAAGGAATTCCACAGTATTAAGTGGATACGAAGAGGTCCAATATCTCCATATGCCCTACACAAGATGATACAGACATTTGAAACAAATGAGAAACTTAGCATTTTTTTCAGGTAGAAGACGAAACCAAATTTCGTTTTCTAGTTTCAAAAATGTTGCTACTGAGATCGTTCAGCAATCAGTTTCCGGATGGTAGTGTGAGGGGACCAGTTAATTCCCGTATATTGGATAGGCTGTATCCACTTTACGATAAATCTTCGACGGATTTTGCATTTTGATCCTTACAACATAAAGACTAAGCAGCAATTTAAGGATGAAGACCCAGATGTTCGTAAAAGCTTTACATTTCAGTTCCTTCGTTGAATGGTGGTTGACGTCACTTGGCTATGGAAAATTATGTGGAGTGAGGAAGCCCTCTTTTGCCTTGATGGGCAAGTTAACATCCACAACCGTCAATTTAAGGCATTGAAAAATCCTCAAGCTTCCCAGGAAAAACCCATGCATCCTAAAAAGTGACAGAATGGTGTGGTTTAACGGCTACCTTTATCATGGCACTGTATTTGTTTGAAGGAATAACACCAAATGGAATGCAAATCTATTCCATCACAAGAAAAAGGTAGAATGATATGTTGAGGAATTTTGTAATCCCACAACTTCAACTGCTTGTGATTGCCTTTAGCTTAGAACTTTCATGCAGGAAGGCGTACTTCCTCACGTTGATCACCTTGTAAAGTATTTGCTACAACAACATTTAAGAGATGCACTGAGGAGTGGGGGGTCAGCAGTCATTTTTCTACAGCATAACCGTCTTGTGTGACGGATATCACCTCCTGCGAGCTTTGCTTGTGGAGTTTTCTAAAGGATAATATCTACCATCCAAGGCCAACAGTTCTGCTGATCTGATGAACAGAATTCGATGACATGTTCTCGATATTCCGGTAAATTTATGATAAATGGCTCTGCGACTGCAGCTCATTGTTGAACATGAAGAGTATCAAATGGAGCAGTTTTACAAATGTAACTTTATATTTTTGATCATTTTTGTAGCATATTAAATGAGGTAAAAGTTAATTACAGCTTCATCTATTGGCGGAATTTTGTACCAATTGATTTTTTTATTTAATGTATGTCAAGCGCATCAGTTGACTTATCTGTAGTTCTAATTTTATCTCATTTGGACTAGTAGAAAAGATTCAAGGGCCCTCTGAAGTTCTCAATTCAATATTTTCTCGGTAACCCTATATATAATAAATATCTCACAGATGATTTAGGAAGACAATTTAAAGTTATTCATATTTCGATTAATATTTTTACGTATCATCTGCAATTTTATAAAATATTTATGTTTTGCAAAAACCCTTCATCTTGAAAAAAAGTCTTCAAAAGTTTATGATAAAGAGTAAAAAGATAATTAGAATATAAGGGTAAATTATGATAAAAAATATTATAAAACTTACCTCTTCCTAAGATTTGAACACAAATTAAAAATTATACCTTAATTTGAAGTACAACAGAAAAAATGTTCTTAATTACTTTAATCCTTCGAAATTACTTTAATAAAATGTGACTTTTTCTTTAAAATTAATTTTTTGATGTTGATTTAAATAATTTTAAATATCTAGTGTTTATTAACTTATTACGTTTTCAGTAACTGTAGGACGTTCTGTTAATTTAGACAAAAAATGTTGAAAGTTAATTTAACTCCCTTAAACAATATTGTGTTCTACATATATTAAAACATTCTATAGCACAACAAAATATTTACTTGGGATTCATCCTACACAAAAGATATGCAATGATTGTTTACAATTTTTTTCAAAACTATGGCGATTACATATTTTCCTTTGCTTTTTCGAAAGAATTGTATAATACTGAATCTTATTCATTACTTTTCTTCTCGAAAGTTATAAAGTAAGCAGATATACTACTAATTTCATATAATGAAAAATTTGCCAAGCCAACCATATGGAACTGATTTTTGATCTCGAAAAATGTATTAAGTAAAAATATACTCTGATTTTTTTTAAGGATAAATCTTAGAAAGAGGGATCATATCCATATTTACTTTCTTACACGAAAAAGAAATATTTTTTTTAAGTCATTCAAACACTTACAGAATGTTTTCAGCGCTAAGAAATAACAAATGGCTTTGACAGCTGAATTATTGAAAAGTAATAGATTTAAACGTAGTGAATATGATTTTTGTATTTTTACTAAAAATAAGTAATTAACAAAGTGTTGACTTTTAATATCATACCTTTTATTGAAGTTTTTGGGGGAAATATAATAGAAAAATATTTGGAAAATGTTAATTTTGCTTATGTAGATTGAATCATTGAATAAACCTTTTTTTACACTAAATCTTAAGAAATTATTTTACGAAAAATAGTCGTGGCCGTGGTAGCCGAGTGGTATGGGTATCGGATCGCGGCTTGCCTTGTCGCGAGTTCGAGCTCCGTACCACTAAAGACCCGCCGTGTAGGGCAGCGATGCACGTTAAATCTGTCGAGAGCTGAAACGTCCTCCCGTTGGTGTGGTGGGGTAGTTAGGAGAGGGGGTGACAGCTCAGGTGTCATCCACGTCATTTGACCATGGTTCAAAATTACGTGGTCCGTCGCCGAAAGCCCTCGCGTAGCTGAACAGTGCGACGTTAATATTCACTCGCTCACTTACGAAAAATAGTCAATCAGCTAAGAAGTTCAGGTCTGGAATGCACTTTGCTTTGACATCTATAGTATTTGAAACTAACGAAAATAATTTTTTAAAAAAATAATAAATTTATTAAACACATCTATCAAAAATTCATACTTCACAAATATCTGTTCTCCTACTAACTACCCTTCCCTCCTGATAATTTATTTTATTTTATTTTTATTCAATTTTACTTTTGTTCAAAGATATTTTTTCCTATTAGAATGTATTTATATTCATAATAAAACTTAATTTCTTACCTGAATAGATTTCAGAAAATTAATTACATCAATTTAAAAATTTTATTTTGTTTCTAACTCTGAAAGTAATGGGTACTTTGAGGGCTTACCTATTGAAGGTAAGCGACAAATATGTGAACCCGAGGTGCCCAAATGACCTTTCCTTTCTCCCATAGATATTAACTAACGCTCCCTCGGTATGTGTGTGCTCAGATCTTTCTCATTTTATCATTTTCTACCATTTTTCTAGCTGGACGGTTTGTTAAAATTTGAGGTATCTCACCAAAAGCCCTCATGTAGCTTAAGAGTGGGACATAAATTAAAGTCAAATCAAAACTATTTTCGTATCATTTACAAAGTTCAATTCGATTACATATAATTTTTCGTAAATTTACAAGTGTTAAGGTATCCGACTACGTTCGGAACCGTGTTTTTGCAAAAGCGTGTAAATGGATAATATTTGTGATATTTAGTGTCACTTAGATTAGAAAAAGTATATAAAATTGCTTTAAGAATAGTATTACAATAAAAAATTATTCAAGTATACTATTTTGACAAAAAATGAACATAGAATGACCCATTTTCAAACTATTCTCCTTTTGTGAAAAATGCTTCGATTATAATAATATTTTACCTATATATAGCTCGGAGCCCTACACAGAGGCTCAACTAGAATGTTTGAAATATTTAACTTAGAAATGGGTTTATCCATGTCTTACGGCAACAGAGGGGAGAAATTTTAAGAAAAAAACGCCGATAATTATTTCAATGGATTGTAACTCTGAAAAAAATGCGATTTTTGCAAAATTCATAGTTGAGCCACTGTACAAAGGTCTGGGCTATATACAGGCAAAATATTATCATAATAGAAACATTTTTCACAAAAGAAGAACATTTTGAAAAAAGGTTATTCGTAGTTAATTTTTTGCCGAAATATTGTATTTAAATATTTTTTTTTGTCAAAATGTGTCCTTAAAACAATTTTATGCATATATTCTAATCTAAGTGATGCTAAATATCATGAAAATTATCCATTTATGCGCTTTTTTTTAAAATCACGGTTCTGAACGTAGTCGGATACCTTAAGCGGTGAAATATAAATTGGACAAATATGGCCCTTGTGCTAGTAAAATAATATGATAAAAGAAACCATATGTTGAAGGTAATTTTAAAATTTTATTATAAATGTTTTTTTAAAAAATAAATTTGAAATTTATCTTGATTCTAAGCTTTATCCTCAAATTTGCAAGTAATTTTCAGTTTTCGAAAGAATGCCTGAATTCAATGGCAAACTGAATAAAATATATCACAATATTATTTTTAAAAGGGAAAAATGGGAATTATTTAAACCTACCACATTCCATTTTTTCCCAGGCAAGAAATAAATATCAATAATAAACACTTCAATTTTTATTTTATTTTAACTGAATAAATAGTTTTCTACTAACCGCGAAGTGTTTCATATTAATTTTCACACTTCAAGTAAAAGTTCATCCGTGGATAATAATCTTTTCGTTGTAAACATTGAATCAAAAGAATATAAATACAATGGTTCTGCCCTTTCTTTCTAGCATACAAATAATTATACTACCTCTCTATTACTTCTCATGTCATATAAATTAGTTTCTAGTATAAATATACATCACAGCTTCATTAATATTCAAGGAAACAAGCTTGTAATAGTAAATGAGAATTGTAGCACTTTTGATAAACATAACAAATCAGATAGGGGTAAACTGCATATTGTATTGTTTGCTTAGTGTAATGAATTTTATACTCTTGGATCTCTGAAGGTACAATAAAAATAACTATGTTCAAGTATATAAAATATAAACATTGTAAAAATAGTTTGTTCCAAAATAACCAATTTCGCATTTCAAAAGATTAAATAAATAATGCATAAAGCTTTCATTTGTTAAATAAAATAATTTGTTGCTCGTTACTCGTAGAACAACTTGTAAAATCCTATTACTGATATTTTGAATGAAATTTAATTTATCAAACTGTTGTATTAGGGACTAATTTTCAAAAAAATTTGATTATCAGTGACTCTGATGTTCTTTTATTTCAAGCAGAACTACATAAATCTTTCCGATCGTTTTAGTTTAAATTCTAATTTAAATAAGCTTTATTTCTTTCAAAACAATCATATCTGTAACAAAGAATATTAATAGAAAGCACTTATTTATTGTTAATAGGCTTAAATCACAAAAGGGGTAAAAACTACAATTAATTGCATTTTTCAAATAAATGTTTACCTAATCAACACCAAATTTTTCAAACCATAATTTTAATATTAAGAAATATTTTTAAATAGATGGGAAATATAATATATATATATATTAACAAAATTTTCTTCTAACAGAATACAATCATACTATTTTTAATACCCTTTCTCACAGAAACCTGAGCTTTTTGTTTAACCTTTTTATGTATATTAAAGGAATAGAACCAAATTTTTTCTATATTCCTCTGATCAAACAAATTGGCAAACATCTTTCTATTCACTCCCAAGTCTTTCTTTTTCTGACGAGTTTATTCCATATTTGTTTTCTTTTCACATCGTGAGGATTCCATTGCTCTTTACATATCATACTGAGGCCCTTTGATCTTGACATATCGCTAGAAATTCCTTTGTTTTGATGCCTTGTTATCAGCTCCTTTGTTTTTGACATTATAATTTTTTTCTCTTTAGAAAGATATATATATTTTACTTTTTCACAAATCTGACACACTTATGATTTAATGAAGTCACATTTTTTTTAAAAAAATTATACACCGATTGATCCCTCTTTTAATACGACATCTGTGTCAATAAATCATTGAGACTCTTTTTTTCTTTAATACTCCATTGATTCCTTTGACAAGGACCTTATAAAATGTTTATGGGCAGATAATTTGCAAAATCTTAGACGATGGTTGAAGAATAGCTGTTAAAAATAGTGAGAAATTGGATTGATTGATTGAATACTAACTTCGCACTGTTAAGCTACACGAGGGCTTTGTGAGAAATTGGATCTAGATGTCGAAGGACTTTTTCATCTTCATACCGCAAATACTTTATTAGACTGATATGTGAGAACCATTAAACAAAATCCATGCTTGCTTTCGTGTAGTTCCCACCAAACACTAACTCACACATTTGTATGAAGTAACTTGAAACGGGTTGTATTAAACCAAGTGGCTTTTAATTCTATTTGTACACCCATCATTGTGTGCCTGAGATTAATTTTTGAATGTGATCATTGTTCCAATTTTAGACGTTTTCCTTTGTTTGCTGCGTCATTAATAATATTTACACTTGCTTCCGGCTTCCAAAGCCCATGTGATGCATAGTGCGGTGGAAACAACGCTTTAAGGTCTTTGAGACGATAATTGATTAAGATCTTGTGTAATTTTCCACAGTATTACAATTCTGTTTTCCTTTTCATTCAATTGCATCCAATTTTTCACCACTTCATGATGATTCCAATTTACTTGACATTCCAATTTTGATGCACCTTCCGCCTTAAATTTTACTAAACATTTCCCAAATTCAGTAGTTTCGCTAGTTTTTTGCTGCATGTATCCAAAAACTCTTCTACTATCATTCTTCATATGTACAAAGTCCAACAAGTATTCATAAGCAATCCAACTGTACGAGGAACTCAGCTTTTTCATACTAACATAACATAGCCTAACGTGACAAAATAACTTATTCGTATGGAATTGTCAGGAGGCCACTTGCTGTACTGCTGAAATAGAATAGATCGAAGTAGTTTTAAAATTATTCTTAGAACGAAAGAGCAATACAACAATGGCCATCCAGATGGCAATGCCAAGAAGAAAAAGAAATATTAAAGCCAGATTTATAAAAAAAAGTAAGACAAAATACTAAAACGAAATTACAGATTTCATACAAGCTTAGGAAAATAATGAAATCACAGATGTGAGTGTTGCCGTAGTGGCTGGCATGCAATGCTGCTACAAGTCTCATATTAAATGAAGGAGGTATATAAGATGTCTTTTTGGGATATGGCAACCTATGTTGCCTAACACATAATTTCATATTTGACTTGTAGTTGCAGCGGGTGCTGTATACAGGGATATTCGTTCCCCAATCTTCAAACTCAGGTAAAATTCCAAGTTATCCGTCATTCAATAACTCTCTAATCATCGACCACACGAGCTCTTTGGTCATACATTGGACAAACAAGCAAACAAAGATAGCAATGAATTCTGATGTACGAAGTCTTGAACATTGTGTCATAGGGCCGTCGTTTTTCTGTTGGAATTTAGTGCACAGCTAAACTATTTCTTTAAAAGTGTTTTTTGCCTTAAGTTATACAATGTAGAGAAATTTCTGAATAGAATTCTTTACTGAAAATATTTCCTTCCTGTATGCATGAGTAAAACTATCAAAATATATATTTATATAAATTCTAGTAGTATTGAATACTTTTTCGCTCTTTCTTCGCGCATTTACACCTATCTGGAACTTGAATAATTTAAATTATGTAAGTTTGTATCAGTTGCTAAATCATTCAAATTTAAGTTTCTAAGACTTGCTAAATAAAAATAAGGTTCAAAAACAACTATATATTTTACAAAATAACAAAATTGTAAAGAAAAGCAACTTTCCCTTTTTCAAAAGTACAGGGATTTTTAATGTGATTTAATGTAAGCGATATAAGTATATTTAGAACATTTGTGTCATTATTACAGCTTTTCATACCCACGTCTATCTAAGAAAATTCACCTAATTTTTTATGATTAAAAATTAAGTGAAGTAGTTAATTATTTTTCATTAAAATTACCTTGCCTAATTTTAATGAATTCGAAATAGGACGGAAAAAATAACCACGCATTAGTCTCATATATTGGTTTAACTGCACTAGAATGAATTGCATTATGTATGCCTATTCTTATTTGTTCGAATGCATTCGTTTTTCTTGTTTTAAGAAAATAGTTTCGAAATTCCACCTTCTAAAATATATGGGTAAGCCAAATTTTTAATTTGTGTGGTTAATATAAAATACGATTTTAACAGAATGTTTCTGATTCTTAAAAGAAATATAATATGTAGTCGTGAACACTGTATGATTTTGTAAGACTACTACGAGTTGCATGTGTAAGCTATAACACTGTATGATCACTAGCTATATTCGAAATAAAATGCTCGATGGAAAAACTATAAAATTTACAAAGTTTGAAATATGATATTTTTATTTCTGATGTTGAGAGCTAATCGTTTTAAAATAAAAAGTGATGTGCATTGTTCTTTGTGTTGAGAAACATTATCATGAATGATTTGTAATAGGGGGCATAATTTAAAAACAACCACGTCCATTTCTTAGAGGGACATTGACCTTAAAGAAGCCGAACTAATGAAGAATTTTATAGGGAAGCCTCCTTAATACTTGGAAACTGACAATATTGAACAAAAGCAAATAATGGTTGTAAAAGATTTGCAACAAGGAAATGAAAAATAGGGCCAATACTTAACAACAATGGCCAGAAGAAATTAAATTGGAAAGCATTTCACAGGAGCAACTTCTTCTGAAGGATATTAGCTCTAGAATTTCGACTCATACTATGTAAAACTGATTCCATCTCGCTATATTCCTTCTACCCATATAAGATGAATGAGTGAATATTAACATCACACTGTTCAGCTTCCCGCGGACTTTTTGGCGGCGGACCTCGTAATTTTGAACCACAGCCAAGCGATGAGAATGACACCTGACCTCCCCCCTCTCTCCTAAATACCACACCACACAAACGGGAAAACGTTTGAGCATTCAACAGAATGAACATGCATCGCTCCCCTACATGGCGGGTCCTCAGTGTTACTGGGCTCGGACTCATGGCACACAAGCCACGAGTCCATTATCTTGACCACTAGGTTACCGTGGCCTCCTACCCATGTAGGAAAAGAGATGATAATTCATGAATGAGAGACGGAGTTGATTCAATTTAATGTGTAGTTTTAAAACAATCGGCTTGCAATAAAAACAGAACGCAGTTCCCAGAACACAATTTTTTTGAGTATTAAGTAATTCTATTTTAGGTTGGACTCGAATCGATTTTGTGTATTAATTACTTTATAAATGTGAAGTTTGTTTGGTTAGCAGAACCCTAAGAGCCAAGAAACAACAATAGTTTTTAAAAAATAACTAACACAAACTAAATTAAACTAAATATAACTAAACACAAATACAAACTAACACGATTATTAACAAATTTGATGTTGAATTTAAATACTAATTATAATCGCGTCGTTGGCAATCTGTATTTGAATCAGTCCTTCGTCTTTTCTCTCTCATCGTTTCTTTGTTTCTCTTCGAGATCACAGCTCACATTTCTTTTCGATGAGCACTATTCTGATCAAGTATCATGGTGCCAGGAGATAATGCCATCCTATGAAACCTTCAAATAAATTATTGGATTAACATGTAAATAATGAGTAAGGGATCATTATTGGATCAGCTACATGGAGAGATAATTGAAACCTTTGTAATGCCTTATTTTGTGTTAAATGGAGATGAAATTCTAATGAATAATTTCACATCATGGTAGATTAATGACCTATTAATTTTTCAATGAAAAATTCCTTCAGATCCCAGCATATAGGTAACTCGACTGAGAATGATTTGTATATTCTTCACACATGGTATGCTGACTTCCCAGAAGCAATTGAGTGTCTCCTCTGCAAGAGTAAAGAGACCTACTCTTGATAACTGCTGATGATCCCAATTTCTCTCTTTTATGACTTCCTTGATCTAATGTCTTAAGGCTACTCAGCATTGAATGTGTCAGGAGAAAAAGATTTTTTTTTTGTTTCTTATCTGAGAAAAAAGTATTTTAAGTAAAGGAGTATTTTCAACAAGAATACTCAAGGAGAAACAAGTAAAGGAGTATTGACGCGAATAACTTTTATTTATTCGTTGTTTCATGCATAGTTTATTTTGTTTTTTATTGAAAACCAATGAATCACTTATTAACTTTCAAAAACCGTTAAGACCAAGTATTAAATATGATAATCATTTTCCTAATAAGCACATCTCATAACAATATATAGCTATCATGTGTTCATTTTCATTTTTCATTAATTCTTTTTAAATTATTTTATAAGTATGTTTGTGATTATATAATAATAAAAAATGATCGAAACTTTTTTTTTGTCTGGATCTTTTTCTGTACTTGATGATTAGATTTTGATTTACTGAGGACCTATATATGGAACCTTAATATACGGAGCAATATTTTTAACTGTTGAATACTTATACTTAGAATTTCGTTGTATAATTAGGATTAGTACAATTACTTTAATTGTCATATCCACCAGAAATGAGAAAAAAATACATTGAGCTAATTTTTCAAGGAGTTTTTTTTTTCCTTAATGTTTTCACTTAAGTTTCACAACATATCCAGATTTTATTTATTAATTTTCCAGTAGAAGGATCTATGAATAAAATATGATTAAAAAAAACATGACGAACTCGATTACTTTTAAAAGATGGATATTTTTTCTTCATTCCGCCTTCCCTAATTTTCGTACGGCTTGAACATGAGTGGCTATCGAACTTTTGAGCAATTTGCGACGTAGCTTTAATACCCATCTGTTCATTTTTACAAAATGCGCAATCATTCATATAAATACATTTAGCAAATAATTAAGGTTCTAAGTAGAGTTTCGTCAAAAGAACTATGAAGTTCTGAGTAATGTTGTAATCATGACAAAAAAGAAAAACTTGAAAAACAAGTCATGTTTAAGAAAAGGGCTAGATATATTTCTAGAAAATATTTCTAGCACTTATATATCCTTTTAAATACATCCAATTCTTGTGAGTTCTGCAAACATATACATATGCTCATAGCCTTTAAATTATATTTGTAATGAGAATAATTCATGGCTATAAAAAAGTTACTGAAATAAATTTAAATCTTAAAAGTAACAGAATAATTATATTTTAAATAAACAATGTGTCAGCCAAATTTCAGTCAAGTTGCTTACCCGTCCGTAAAAAATACAATTTTTCTCAGCTTTCAACTTTTTTTAAAATTGTGTAGTAAAATTTAATAGTATTAGAACAAATAAAAAATACATAGATTTTTCAGTACACACATTTTATATATTTAACATACATTATAACATCAAACAAGAAATACTCTTTCATTTATAATATAAATCAAAATAATTTCGTTTGAGTTGCATTTTATTCTTCTTGCTGCCTGTTCAAGGTGTGACACAAAAAAACGAGACTAAGGGTGCAGCTTGAAAAAAGAGTGGAGTTGGCAATAACTGTTTTGCTGACGTCAGTTTCTTTAAAGTCGTTCCCTCCAGTTGGGAGAACTACGTCATTGAGTGAACACGTGCAACTGCATTCTGCCGGAAAAATGTCGAATCAGCATCAAGTTTCTTGAGAAACTTAAGAAATCAGCCATGAAAACATTTCAAATATTAACCGAGGCTTATGGAGATGAAATTTTGTCTTATGCGCATGTGTTTGAATGGTTTAAGAAGTTTTGAGGGGGATAAGGGTTAGTGTGGAAGAGAATGAATCTGCTTGGCACCCAATGTCAGAAATTACAGATCGAAACATAACCAAAATTCGTGATATGAGTGGTTTTCCACTTATATCAGTGATCACACTGTTAATCAACACTATTGCATAGAAGTACTAAAAATACTACGTGAAAATATTCGAAAAAAAGGCCATAATGGGGAAATGACGGATGGGTGTTCCCCAAGACAATGCATCCACTCATATGGTCCTATCTGTCAAGCAGTTTCTGACTAGCAAAAACATTACTGTGATAGTACATCCTCCTTATTCACCAGATTTGACCCCTTGGGTCTTTTTATTTCGTACAGTTAAATTTTCTGAAAGGGAAACCATTTTACCTCAATTGAAGAGGTTCGGGCAAAAATGGAAAATCTTCTAAGGGGACTTCCAAAAACCACGTTCCAGATCTGTTACCAGCAATGGCAGTATCGAATGCAAAAGTGTGTGAATAATAAAGGGCACTACATTGA
>BMAV01011979.1:499448-516586 GCA_019973955.1 Trichonephila inaurata madagascariensis
ATCTTCTAAAGGGACTTCCAAAAACCACGTTCCAGATCTGTTACCAATAATGGCAGTATCGAATGCAAAAGTTTGAGAACAATAAAGGGCCCTACTTTGTAGGTGATAATGTCACGAAGAACTAATTATGTATATACAAGGATTTATTGGATCAGTCTCGTTTGTGTGTGTGTTTGTCACAACTCGTACCCCTTTTTTACTTTTGTGCTCTGTATTATTGTATTGCATTACAATATAAACAAAAAGCATATAACACACAAAACAATTACGGTCAATGTCTTACTTTAACTGTGAAAAGTATTCAAAAAATTTAAATTTAATTTTTAATTGCAATTAACTTTTTTTATGGTATGTTAAAAATAATTATTTCATGTCTAGTTATGCGCAATGAATTCAAATAATGCGCGTACTTAAGGTATCCGACTACCCTAAAATCAAGATTTTTTTTCAAAAATTGACAATTTTTTTATGGTTTAATTTTATAGGCTATCTTATAAGCTTAATAAAAATACCAAACCTTTTATTTTCCATTCAGTAGAACAAAAACTACAAGTATTTAATAAAAGAAGATGCCATAACTTTACGCAAGATTTCAAACATTAAAATGCGTTTTACTCAAAATGTGTTTTTTTCGAAAAAACTCAAACGGGGGACAGCGATTGCTCAAAAAGTTTTGAAAACAATTTGCTGAAATTTTTTGTGAATTTTTTGTATAACAGTAGAAATGTTTCAACCTTCAGATTTATCAATCACTATTTTATTTCAAAATTTACAGTCCTTTATGTGAATATAGTCACTGTTTTTTTAAGTAATTTCATATAGTCACTAAGATAGAGTGCTCTAGTTTTTGTAAAAATTAAAATATCTATTATCCTGAAGGTCATTTCAAACATGAACAACAAAGTAACACATTAAACTTGAAAAATCGAGAATTTGTTCAAAATATTTTTGTACATTGTACCATTTATGTAATTGTTTGTACTTTTTCACCAGTTTTTTCCCATTTTAATAGTAGTAAAAAAATCTTTTGGCTTCAATTTTACGATTTTTTCCTTAAAATATACTAAATGAATCTAAAAATCACAAAAAAACCTCCATATCTCCATTTTTACAAAAAAAAAAGTTGTCGCAAGTAGTCGAATTCCTTAAGATGCATACACGTTCCTAGGGAAAATTCAGGTTTAGTCTCGTAAGATGTGTCAAGTGTGACCTATAAATGGAACAAATCTAAACTTGTAGATGAGCCCTTTAGTAGATGCCGACGCAATAAGGTTTCCAGACAAGTCGAGTTGAAGAGTAAACCAATCTCGGATTAGGGACGGAACCCTTCTTCTTTCTACAAAGATTACCCTTTAGCAGCCTCGGGACTTGGAAGAAAAACATATCCACCCAACGCCCGCTGTGCCACGACTTAAGGATTTATTGCGACTTAATTCCGAAGAACTACTGCCTTCTCCTATTTCTCTTACTTGGCTCCGGATTCCCGATTTTTTTCTTTCTCGGATGCGATTTTTTACTGATGGTCACTCCCGGAGTACAAAGAGAGCCAATTTTTTTTTCTTTTCTCTTTTTATCATATTAGGAAATTTCCGATGATGTTTTTATTCGCTCAGGGCCATAATTACTTTAAAGTTTAAAAAAAATATCTCATAAGTTCAGGATAATTTTTTTTTGAGATATTTTGGCTGGTTTTCAAATGGTGTTATATTTAATGGAAAGTGACAGAGAAGTTTTAGTTGCCATTTTTCAACTACAGTGGATTATACACTGGTGTTTTTTTTATAAAGAGCTTTGATTTAAAATAAAATAATTTCAGTTAATGTTCGTAAGGGAAAGTAATTCATATTAGTCGGCGAAGATTATATAGAAAAATTTTTTGTAGAATATTTTGAAAATACATGTCCCGGATATATATATATTGAAGAGTGCGCTTTACATGTGTTAAAATACTGATTCAGAAATCCTTTTGTGGGACCATATTTTGATTCATTTTAAACAGAACCAAGATCATTTATTTTATTGTTGTTTTTGGTTATAAAATTTTTACTTATCAAAATATAAATCTAGCTATTAAACTTATTCAAAATTATGAACATTTTTTATGATAAGAAGAAAAAAAATGTAAATGTTCACATTTAAATATGCACTGGTCTTCAAAAAAGAACCAAGGAAGAGTGGAAATGAAAGTATTGTGTGAAAAAAAAAAAGCCTTAAATTGCAGAAACTCTTTTAACAAATGTTAACCAATATATGACTATTTACGTAAATCTTTTATAAATGACGTTATAGGGGATGATGGAATGAGTTGTTGAGAATGCACCAAGTGGTTTGTGTAATCTAGCGCATTTTAAATATGTTAATATATATATATATATATATATATATATATATATATATATATATATATAGGTATTTATAATTGAATAAAAAAAAAAAAAATTATTTTTTTTAAAAGGCAGAATCTTTGAAATGTTAGGAAGCGGATGATCACAGATAGAAGTGTCTAGGACTGTAATTTTTTCACTGTGTGTAATTTTCAAAATATTGAAATGTTACTAAATAATTGAAAATGCTCCTTGACACGTTATATAAGGTCGACCGAGAGTAATAACAGTTAGAGATAACTGATTTCTCTCCACCGCAACAGCTTAATAGAACTACGTGTACCAGACCGCTGCTTTCAAAATTTGCTCTGCTGGAATAATTTCTTGATAAACAGTTCACTGAAGCCTCACAGGAAAAGTGGCTGATATGTCAAGCGCGCTATGAATGCTTGTGTGTTATTGACTCATACACTAAAATAATTTGTTTGCAAAGGAGTCAAAAATGCATAAACTGGCGGGACACTAAACGCACCTTTGTGAAGTTTTGTGTTGAATCCTAATTTAGTTTAATAGCTATTTTTATGGCACTATATTCCGAAACACATTACCACATTCAATGTAGAAACATGTCGGACACGTTGCTACGAAAGCGACATCAGTGTCAAAGTGATAACGTTTTAGTTGGGACTAGTGTGAGGGTTAATGTCTTGTTTACGCATGGACCTTCAAGTTTTTGGGAGAGTTTCTTGTAGTAAGACAAGACACAGAGATGAGATTCCAGAACGTCGTATTAGTCTTTTTCGATATGCTACATGTCCTCAATCCCTATTCATGGATGACAATACGACATTACAAATTTATGAAATCATGTAATAATGTCTTGAAAATGAAAATATTAAGTGCATGCAATAGCATCAAGATACCCTCACATAAAACTGACTAAGCTTGTTTAGAACGCACTCAGATGAAAGATTAAGCTTCACCAAATGACAGAGGGGCATTTCTTAGCTCAAAACCATTCCACTGCAGGAGTTGCCACATTTGTTACTGTGATTCATTTAGATTCTCGTTCTCTGTGATACTTTTGTTAGAGAAAGTGGTTATCACCACTATAGATGTTTGTATTCTTTTCTTGAAGCGACAGGCGAATTTCTTGCTTTTTTCCATTTTATGTCATTTGAATAATTTAAGGAGCAAAATTATTTTTATGTTCTACAACAGGTTTTCTTATTTCTAAAATTGTCTAAGTGAGCCGAATTTCAATCTCTTCTGTATCTTACTTCATATCTTGCTTAGAGAAACGACTATTACTTTATACTTTTGGACACCACAGCATTTTAGTAATACCTATAGTCGTTGGATTACAACTATTCAATAAAGACTCAATCCGGGAAAGGCAGCATTTTGTAGTTTAGAAAAGCTCTTATTGGAAACATGAAATATTTCTCTTCACTCCACGCTGTTAATTTTCTAGAAGTGCCACTATTCACAAGGACGTAATTAACCACACACACACAGTCAAGATGCAAGGCCATAGATTAAACATCATTTGTGTGGGTAAGCTTTAAAACTTCATTAAATCAAAATTTATTACTAGTTTAATAGTTTTATTCCAAATAATTCATTTTAGTCTGTGATCCCTAGTAATACTTTAAACGTGTCATTTTTTTCTACTTAGGTTCATGCAGTGTCATGGAATTTATTTTGAGGGCTTACAGGCTCACTGAAATAATACTATCGTGAAATATTTCAATGTGAAATGCATGTCTGAATTAGATATCCTTATTTAAATGGCGTTGTGATTCTGTATTCAACAATAATCTGTTGTTGAACTAATATGGAATGCGACTGTAGAGTAATATTTCATATATGTCTAAGGAAAATAGATTAATTCGTAGCCAGAATCTTCTCACCTTAAATGTTTATGCACCATATATTGATACTCCTTTCGCTCTTTGTTTAAGGTTTAAATATCGTTGAACCACACATAGGTACACTATATGTTTAACATCACCTTAAATAGTTCAACTTTCACCATTTTATACATGAATCCTTTTCCCTTCTCTTTTTTCAATGTTTTTAAATGTTCATTGTATTTTAGCAATTTGTTTATTTCTTACAGAATTTTCTTGCATTTTTCTCAAAAATGTAGTTATAATAATAATAATTATTATTATTAGTTTCATACACATACATCACATGTGCCTACCTAATATAAAGATTAATATCAAAACTTGATCAATTGGAAATAATCTCTTTCCTCTAAATATCAATATTAATCAAGATTCGAATAATCGTTATCAGAACATTGAAAAAAATAATGGTTTTATGAAATTATGGGAAAATATCTGATGAACGCAATAGAGCTAAAATAACTGGATTTCAAAATAGGGTCTAAATGTGTTTTAAAGTTTAATAAAAATCTCATTATGGTAAAGGATTTTATTACTTTAAAATCACATCATCATGCATTAAAATACAATTTGCCCAAAATTTTATACTAGACTAAAATAATTTTAAATGCATATGATTGGAAGGAAAGTGAATTTATAATATAAACTGAATCACATGTTAATTAAAAAGGTAAATTTTCAAAAATGACTAGAAAATATCTAAAGGTGTAAAGTTTTGAAGCTCAAAAATATTTATAAAATTCCTTTAAAGCAAAGCTAATGTATTTTTTAATAAAAGTTTTAATACTTTCGAATTCAGATATTAAAATAGCTAAAAAACTGAATGACCAAATTAAATCACAATGTCTTCATTATATAAGGGACGTTAAAAAAGTTTTTCTTTTTTAAAGGTAAGATGATACATACCAGGTGAAACAAACGATCATCATAATAAAAAGCATAAGAAAAACTAAGTTCAGTGTTGCTTAAAAGGTAAAAGTAGCTTCAGTATCGGAAGAATGACGCATGCGGAGAGCTCCGAAGAAAAAAAGTAGGATTTGAAAGACACGCCCGAGGTAATTGAAAGAAACAATCACCATAAAAAAAACTAAGTTCATTGTTGTTTAAAAGGTGGAAGTAGCTTCAGTATCGGAAGAATGACGCATGCGGAGAGCGTCGAAGAAGAAAGAGAAACAGTTGAAAGGTATCTCGAGGTAATTTGAGTTCAAATCCCGATGAGAAACAGACGTGTATTGACAACGTGGTCTCCAATGTACAACGGGCAAATAGGACTTAAGTGTCCATCATCCTTGAATGCCTGCAGACCACGTATGGTGAGGAGGTTATGTCTCTTCAAATTGTTGGTCACTGTTCAGTTAAGGAAGGCAGAATGTCGAGGATACAGGTCGAAATGATCGTCTCTCCAGGCCCACAAATGAAAACAATATTGCTCTACAGGACATGGTGCACCTCAATGAAGTGGAAGTTTCCCAGTGAAGAAGAAATCCTTCCAAAACAGTGCTAGAATGAAGAAGCATGTGCAACAATTCCTTGTGTCACAGGACAACGAGTTTTACCCCAGAGCAGTTTTTTTAAACTACTCTTGCGTGGCGATAAATGACTTAATGTCTATAGTGACTATGTCAAAAAAATATAGTGTAAAGTGTTCAGGTGTCATGGTACAAGTTTTTTTGGCAATAAAATTTACGTGTGTAAAAAAATGACGAAACTAACTTTCAGAACAACCTTCGTGCATTTATACTTGGATTGCATAGAAAAATTATGCTTATTTCCGATAGATCTTTTTAAAAAATGCGTCATATATATTAGTTTTAATTATAATTAGAAATATTATCTCTGTGAGTTTTAATCACATGTTTCATTGAATCAAAAATTTAACAGAATAGGATGAAAATACATATCGAAGATAATTTTCAGCAAAGAAACTTTTGCTTAGATTTATTTTATGTTGCGTAAGAACTTTTAAGAGACATTTTAGCAACTTTTAACGTTTTTAAAATGCATTGTTAAAATTATACACAGACCTGCAAAATTGAAATTTTTGAAAAATGCAAAAGAAGTTTTCGATGATTTTTTTTGTGTTACTTGGAGTGCTGATTTCGAAAATAACCACCATTTTTTCGCATCATGTCAGAACTTTTTGTAAACTTGATATCGATAGTTTTGATACAATCCTATTTGAAAGGAAATTTTCTCGAACAATTTAGCACAACAGCAGTTTTTACCCACTTAAATTTATGTAAATATCGATTTTTGATGAGGCAAATTGATTTTTCAACAAATTGATGAAAACTTCTGTTACCAGAGCTCTAGTGTTGCCTCTGGTTGATTGAAAAACAAGTTTCTTTGAGGTTTTAATTTTTTACATCCAATTATGGTACCGTTTCTGGATAAAAAATTCTAACATATTATTTTAATTTGTTTTTATTAAGGTTATTTTGAATATAATAAATGGAGAGGACCAAGAGGAGCACATATTATGCCTTACATGAAAGTTTGAAACAAATTTCATACTCCACTAAAAGTAAAACTAACACAACAAAGTTTCTATTTAAATATGTTCTCTCCTTTTAAACTTCTTAATCTTCTTTTATGTTTAATCTAATGCCTATCTCGAGTTATAATCCAACAGTAGAAAGCGAGCATGTTTTTATCCCATCTTTCTTGATATTTGTGCTCCATATCTTTGATGGTGAAACATTTCACCCTGTTCTTAGCTGACATCCTAAATCTTCGCAAGAAAAATCCACATATGAGAGAAGGAAATGCATTTTGACCTAACCAAACTAAGTTCCTTTTTCCTTTGTTGTCATGGTAGTTTCAAATTGTTTATCTTTCATATGCTTGTTAATATCTGGATCAATAAACATTCCCTCCTTCTGAACTCGGTTAAACCTGGAAACTTTTTTCACAGGTATTTGCAACAATAATCATCTTTTTCAATAACCTTTTCAAGCTGCTTCATTAAACTGAATTTTATATGCAGATGGGGTCATTGTCCGGCTCAACTAAGCTGTTCTGAATCACATTCTCGCTGCCTTGCTTAAGATTTTGTCTTTTCGGCCATTTTGTTTCAACCCAATCACGGGTTTATCACGGCTGCCCCAATCACAAATGAAACGTGGGAACTTCGTATATCTGCAGATCACAGTGTGAAGAAAAGGTTTAATGCTGTGACATTGACTTTCATAGTATATTTTAGTCGGCATATAATTGTGAGTAAAGTCTCCCATGCGTGAATATCAACAAAAGTAAATATAGATGAACGTTGGCTGGCATAAACTTTCAGGCTGTTATGTGAATTTAAACAATCAATCTCACTTCTTATCAAAAAAAGAGTATGTGTTTTTAGAGGACAACGCGATAAAAGTGATAACTTCAAATTTTGTAAAGTTATTACAGGAATTAGTTTGGGCAATAAAAAACAGGGGGGAGGGGGGTATTAGTATTGTCATATAAAATTATTTATTCATATAACTGTACCCATAAAGTAATATTTTTTGCGAAACATACAATCATATTTGTGAATTAATTGTATTCTAAGAAGGAAATAATAGGTTTATGGTAGCTGAAATAGGTTTTAAATACTTCAGATTCAAAATTATTTAAATATCTAAAAAAAACTCAGTCAAGCGTTTTCCGTACTTTGTCGTGCTTTCATTTGGATCATTTGACATAGTTAAATTGAATCTTGATTTTAAAAAAATCTACTAAAGGCTTTGATTTGTCTTTTGAGAAATCTACATTAAAATAATAGGCAATTTGTTCAGAAGGGCTGATCCGGCTTCAGTGTAGGCAACTAAATTCTTGTGAATGAATTCGATAATTTTCTCTACACTTTGATGTGCTGAAATATAAATAGTAATCATTAGAATTATTTATCCATTTTCTGCTCTACATTTCGCTGCACAAATTTCTCCGATACATGACTCATTAAACCCAATTGATTCAGTAGTATTGTTACCATTGTTACGAGCGTTACAAACCAGAGCGTAACAATGCTTGGCTTTTTAAAACGCATCATTCAAGTTCACTCTCCAGCAAAACATGCCTAAAGAAGTTATCACTTCTAAAAGAATTGTAGAAACGAATGATAGGGTACATTTGTCTCATTAACCCTTTATCTACCGATGGTAGTTATAAGTACCACTCACTTTAAAATTACGTAGAATAATTATTTTTACGAATACTGAGACGATACTTTATAGGAATATTCGTTTAAATCCTCTTTCTCAAGATATATGGCAGCACGAGTTTTATGATGAGTATTTTAGGGGGGGGGGTCGGCAATAGTTTTATTGCAGAAGTTGCGTTTTCAGCTGACATTTTGATTGGATTGCGAAGATTGTCATTTTTGTTCCGAAAAAGTAGTTAATGTTAATAGGTGTCTTATTTTATATATATATGTTAAGAAAACCCTTAAAAAACGATTTGACTATTTATTTTAAGTGAACAGTGTTTATAACTAATTTTATAGTTGAATAATCTTGTGGTACTTATAAGTACCGTATGGCTTATCGGTTTTCTTTTTTGTTGTTGTGTTGTAGAGTCATCACTATAGTGCAATAGACTTAAGTGTTTTGTAGTTTTTATGTGTATTTCTTTTAGCTTAACTTATTTATTTTATTTTTTTATTGTTTTATTTTAACGTTTTGAATCTGAGATTATTTTTTTCCACACAATTAAATGAAATATCTATTCTTATTTCAAAAATTAACAATATTTTAATTTCCTTATGTGTACCTGAGAGGACAATAATAGGAGATTTTCAAGGAACTATTATTATTATTATTATTATTTCCTTTTCTTAGAATGTCTGAAAAAAAAACTCTGTCTTCACAAGAGGCTTTCGATATATTACAGAACCTACTATTTGAAATCAATGATGTACTAACAGATGATTTTTCAGATGAAGAAGTCCCAGCAAATTATCTGCTAGAATTTTTTTTAAATTCTCAGGATGAAGATCAAGAAACTGAACTCAAGGTGCAGTAGTTCATGTTAAAAAATACAGCATTTCTTACCCCAGGATGTAGTGCTTTAAAAATCATTCAATCGAAACCTCACTCAAAATGCACATCGTGTAATAAATTTTTGTGTATTAAATTAATGAAAAAAAAACTGTTTCCTTAAATACCATCAAATTAAGTTTATGTGTAAAAAAAGTAAATAAATATTAAAAGTTTAATAATCTTTTAAAACAAATATTTTGTGCTGTAAAATATTAGTGTTCTCTGTTTATTTAGCCTTTTTAAGATTAAAAACTACGTTAAATAAGTCATTCGGTCTTTCCATGTTATGAGAACATTTGAGACATTTGTGGACTCTTGGTACTTTAAAACACCAATTTAATTAATTAGCTCTAACAAATTTTAAATTTCCCAAAGTTGAGAGTTTTATTTACGTATATCCCTTAATTTTCAATGTAGTGATTCAAAAAAAAAAAAAAAAGAAAGAAAGAAAGAAATATTGCAGGAAAAAATTTACAGTACCAGGTGTATGCAAATGAAATGAGACGATTGTTTTAAAAAACAAACACAATAAATTTGCAAAAACTGTTAATATTTCTTTATTCGAAATAGTATCCATTACTAGCTACACATTTGTGAATACCACGCTAAAAAATGATCGGTCTTTTGAGGCCAGCCAGTCATCAAGCCAAGATTTGACGTTTTCGTAAGAAGTGAAGCGCTGGTCAGCCAATGCGTGTCCCAATGATGCAAATAGGTGGTAATTGGAAGGAGTTAAGTCTGGCGAATAAGCCGCATGCGCTAAGGGCCCCCAGCCGAGCGCCTTAACGATGTCCTTGGTCGGCTTAGTACGGTGGGTAGGTGCGTTGTCATCAAGGAAAATCACTTTGTGCTGCCGCTTCTTGTATTGCTCGCGTTTTTCGAGTATAACATAGTTCAAATTAAGTAATTGTTGCTTGCATCAATCAATATTAACGGTTTCGCCGGGTTTGAGAAGCTCATAATAGATTGGTCCCTCCTGATCCCAGAAAATGCACAACATTCTCTTGCGGCCGAGGCGATTCGGCCATGCAGTCGATTTGGACGGCTGTCCGGGGTCAACATATGATCCATTACGCTTGGGATTCTCAAAATAAATCCATTTTTCATCGCCAGTCACAATACGATGGAGATATGACTTTCGTTTGTAGTAAGTAAGCAACTTTTCGCACACGATTTTTTGTTTTTCCTTTTTGACGGTCCGTTAGCTCGTGTGGTACCCATCTACCGACTTTTATTATCTTGCCCATTGTTTTGAGAAGACGGGAAACAGTGCTCTGGTCAACATTCAATTGTTCTGCAAGATGTTCTTGCATATTTGGCCATCATCTTCATCGAGTAATGCTTGCAATTTAGCATCTTCAAATTGTTTGCTGGTCTGCCACGCTCCTCGTTTCTCACATCAAAATCACCATTTTGAAACTTTTCAAACCACCTGTAGCACTGCGCACGGCTCAGAGCATTGCCACCGTATGCTTCTATAAGCATTTGATGCGATTCGGCAGCATTTTTCTTCAGATGGTAACAAAAAATTAATGCTGTCAGCAAATCGTGGTCGGAAGGCATAAAATTTAACATTTTCAACACAGTAAAAAAAAATACAATGCACGCTGAAACTCGTCCAAATGTAAACTAAACATGAATATCAAAGGTCAAACTCTAAAAAAATCACGTGTTACGGTTTCGTATTGTTTAAATATATGCGTGGCGACATCTGTTAGCAATCGTCTCATTTGATATGCATACACCTGGTAAATCATAATGAGGTAGATAAAGGGTTAAACTGATTCTAAAATTAAATGTGCTTGCTCAGCTATCGGCAAAACGAAATTAACACAGCAAAGTAATTGAATAAAACTGTGGCTATTTTATTTAACATATTTGTTATTTTTTATAATGAATGCAATCATTTCAAAAATGTGCACTCTGCTCTTCAACGTGCCCCTCGAGCCAAAACAAGTTGCTCCCCCCCCTTGCCTTATCTCATCCTATATCTTGGACAGTTTGCTACAATCTGATTGTCTAAGCTTACTTCCTCCTTTCATCCTAATAATTGCTAACAGTTTTTCTTTACATTTTAATAAATCCTCAAAATTTAATTTTTTACTGTCGATATTTTATTATATAAAAAAGCAATCTCTTTTGAATTTAAAAGTAAAATTTCACTTTCACCTAAGGACTATTATGTATTAGCATGTGCATTATACTTATCTAAAAAGTCATGATTGGAGATTGAAGACTGACAGGACTAAATGTTTCGATAATAAATCTTCTGTTGCTATTAATGCCACTTGATCGGCAAAGGCCAGATCAAGACCAACGAAAATCATAGTAAAGGGCTAAGTGACGCCTGTCGTTATCCGTAGCTTTGAGCACCATACAGATGACAGAACGATTTAGCTCAGTCCCCCCCCAATTTTGTGGGGTGATAACCTGGAAGTGGTCAAGGGCCTCTCACCTCTCTTCCCCTTCCACCAACATCACGAGAGGACTTGCGGCTCGACGGCTATTTAAAGTACCCCCATGTCGCGAAGGTACTATACACTTACAAACATCCATGGCTTCTCCCAAAGCCAGGCACAGCAGTCAGCGTCGCTAACCACTATACCGGATGGATGATGATAATAAATCTAAATAATAAATGGAATGTCCTTTGAATATGGAATGTTCCTTCTGTTAAAATGGATGTTCCAGCAATTTCCTTAAATACACAAGCAATGAGCTATATCTCAAAGCCATTAATAAAAATAATTCAATTACCTTAATGAACAACAATATATCTTGCTTTCCGATATTATTGGTAACAAAAGTTCTTTATGGGAAGATATTGTTTTCCGTTGGTTATTAACTCATACCCGCCATTGGTAATTTATCGTAACATCTTGTTCACTCAGCACTTTTATACGTGAGCCATATTAGAAAGAAAAATACTAGATTGCTTATTTTCGAACACATTTCTGCAGTTCTAATTCACCATTTTATTAAGAAAATAGAGAACCGATCACAGCTTTAGTGCTTTTACGGCACCCATGGGGCTCCTTTATTAGACGACATCGTGTCCCTTTACGACTGTTTTGTGCATCCAGGCGCAACAACCATGTATTTGTGGGACGTGTTTCAAACCACATAAGAAGTTTTATCCTAAACAAACACAAAAATTGCATTGTAGAGGAAAAAGTTGCTGTGAGTTTTTGACACAATCCTAACAGTTATGTTGCTACGAAGTATTTAATTTCGAAGCAACAGATTGTTTGATAAGTAAATGTCATTTCATTTAGCAACAATATTTAACAGAAACTGTCATATATGTATAAAAAGCTGGAATAATATTATAGGAGGTATAGCTGCACTATATCCAAGGTGAGACTGATTGATTTTGATTTTTTTGTTAAAGTCACACTCTAAAGCAACAGTAAGGCTATGTTTCAATGTGAAATAATGTGAATCTGGTGTACAATGTGAATCTGTAGGATAGAGTAAATTGAGGTCAAAAAGGGGAATCAATAAGGAATCAAGTTGTTTCATGGAAACTTTGTCATTGTTATTTCGATTATTTTGAGTGACGTTTCCTTTTAAATGATTTAAAAATGTAATTAATGAAATCGTCTTTTATTTGATACTTTTAAGAATTAACTTTCAAATAAATACATTTAAAACATGTGAAAAAATTGTGAGAACTTACCTATGTGCATACTGACATTTTTGGAAGAATTTCAGAGACTGAAATAAAAAGACTTAAATTGCAATTCATGGAAAAAAGTACTGAGGAGATAAATATCTTTCAAAATAAAGAGAAAATGCTAGTTTCTTACAGAATGAATGTGATTAACTTCTTTTAATGAGCCACACTGTAAATTATCAACGGTTTTCGTTAGTCTTTATTAAATATTTATCATTAATATTCTTTTAATGTTCCTTCAATTTCTGGAGCAAAATATTGTTTGTTTTCTTAATAAGAAATACGTTATAAAGGGAGTTATTTTCCTTTATCATTTATATTTAATTTTCACATTGAAAATAATATATGATTAAAGAAGTTAAAAAAAAGTTTTCCCTTCTGTTTAAAATTCATTTTCTTTCGTTTATTTCTTTTGTTTTAACAAAATTAACGTAAAAAAATATTAATAAGTAAACACGTAAAATGAAACCAGTTTAAGTAAAAAAAAATTAAGCCTTTTTTTATAAAACAAATTTATCTCAAATTGTCTTTTAAAGAATGTTTATATCCGATGCTACAAAGTAATAAAAATAACTTGAAAAATCTTTGAAGCTATATATTTATATAAGTGTAGTAAAAAATCTTTAAAAAACAAACAAATGTATATTTTTTTTCTAAAGGGTGTGTATATTGTAAATATGTGATGATTCGTCTACCATTATATTTGTTTACATTTTTATTTATAGAAATGGTTTAAAAGGTTCCAATCTCACATTACTCTTTTCCAATATTTATTTTCAGATATTTGTCTTTTTCTGTTGGTATTTGGACTTTTATAAATCTCATTTCCAAAGTATTCTTCATTTAGAGAAAAAACTTTTTCCATATTTTTTTCATTAACCATAAGTGCATTCCATAGAATTTTATTGCTTAGTGCGAAGAAGTCTCAAAATCCTTTTGAACGTCCAACCTTATTGGAAAAACTGATAATACAGCTTATTTTAATGCATTTATAATAAATAAACTGGTGTGTTTACTTTGAAGATTCAAAGGGAATTGAAAATCAAAATCAGCTCTAGAAAAATGCTCGAAGAATGGAATTGGTAAACTATATATGAGAAGAAAAAACATTTAAGTAGAGACTGTTTATCATACGAGTTACGGTTTGCCCAAGCACTTTTTTTTTTTTTTTTTTTGGCTGGAAATCTTTTTATTTGTTGACTTTGATCAAATCTCAAAGAAATTTCCTCACAAAAAAAGCCCAAATGTGTTGCTTTTTAAATTCCTTTAAAACATAATAAAAAGAAACGCATTTCAGAATTATTTATTGACAAAGGCCTTACTCTTTAAAAGATCAAGATTATATGACACATCTAAGTTTGATAAAAATCATTTAAAATAATTATTCTGTTAAAGGAAGTGTGGTAAGAGCTTCAATTTAATCGAAGGATACTGAAATAAAATATTCAAAAAAATAAATCTAAATTTTACTTTCGATTCTGCATGGAGATTTTAACTCGAATTTTTTCATTCGATCATTTCCAATTAAGTATGATTTGAGCTATAAACAAAAAATTAATAATGCATAAAATTTAACTTAAAAACTTATACTTTACTCCAATTTATTAGATAAAATTATTACGCTGTGAAAATGATTCATTTTACTTTCACAAAAAGAAATTTTTCAGGAAAAATATTCAGAAAAATGTCATTTTATGATTTAAATTTTAATTCTCAAATAACAGTTATTTCTTGGCAATTCATCATTGTTATTTAGGTTGTCTTGAGCAGGTTTTTATGCGAAATCATTTTGTCTTTTTCTACTTTACTGTTTTTTCGTTCTTACAATAGTATTAGAGGTGAAAATTTTTTCTCTTAATAGCAATGGAATAATTATTTTCCTTAAGACCTGAATTATCTGAAACTTAAAAAAAAAAAAAAAAAAATGATATGAAATTTTTTCTATGTAAGTTTTTACCAAAAACAATTTTAATGCTATTGAATACATACATGATGTTAAATACTTGTTGTTGAGGTGTTTTTTATATCGCTTTCCTTAAAATTTACTATTTAGTTCAGATATTAAGTTTTCTGTCTTAGATATGCAGGTCTATTATGTTTTACTTGGTATTAGTCATTAATAAATTATAGTGCTTCAGAATTAGTATTCTGTCATTATGTTTCTAGTTTTCAATATTTATAGGAACTTGTTCTTACGCTATTTTCTCTTTTTTGCGGTTCATGGTTGGGAATAAACACTAGGGATTTCGCTTCAGACTGACCATCTGATCGGAACATCTACTCATGCACCTCAGCACCCAAGGTCATAAAAACTGAGTTGGTCACTGTAGGTCTTGGCCCTCTTGGACTGTTGTGCCACTGAGTTTGCTTCAGTTTAATAATTAACATTAAAAAAAATATGTTCGTTAATTTTTTTGCTATTTTTAAAAATATTTTATTATTTTAATAATTTTATGTATGTACGAAAGTGTACATGAAAAACAAATGGTTAGAAAACAGGGGAAATTATTGTTAAGATATCCGACTGGGTTCGGAAACAATTTTCTAAAATATAGCTTAAATAATTATTTAATTGTTATTTTTTAATTTAATATGTTGCAAAACTATGAAAATACAGCACGAAGAATTTTTTGAAAGCTTATTTTTCAAAATATTGAGAAATTTGTACCAAAATATTGCAAAAAATTGCTCTTTTGCTAACAACTCTAGAAAAATATATAGCACAAAAATAAATAACTTTTTTGCAGGGATACAATTCTTCAATGATTAACTATGCTGTCTATTAAAAAAAACTCAAGTTTTACAATAAAATTATGAAATACAGGTGCTCGACATAAAAACACAGAATATTTCTAAAAAAAGGTTTTTTTTTTTTTCTTTTTCATATAAAATTACATTAAAAAAATAATTTAATTTTAAAATGATCCGTAACTTTTAGCAGAAACATTCATTATAATACAAAGAACAAACTCAAAAAATTTCATAAGAATATTTCGTTTACTTTAAGAAATATTACTCTTACCGTTAACCATTATGTTCAAAAATAACATTCTTTAGAAAATGCAAAATAAAGTTTATATTTGCAATAATTTTTTTAAAGATTTAGGAAGGTATTAAAACTCTCCAGGTTTATATGTTGTGCCTTCCTGAACCTTATACTTCAAACCTTTACATTTTTGAAGGGCCTTTCTTTTTTTTTATGAGACAGTTTCTAATCTGGTTTAGAATGCCTCGTAGAACCAACAATTCTCGTTTTGTCAAGGTACCAAAAATATCCTTTCATTTCAGAACATAATTTCATTCCTAATTTTTGAAGTAGAGGTAATAGACTAGTAAATCCAGAATCAAAAAGCATTATTGCGATATAATTCCTTAAACGGAGTGTTTGTAGCTGAACAAAGTTGTCTTTCTGGATTATACTTCACACGACATTATTAAGAATTTCATTGCAGCTCTGAGCTTTCCCGTGAAGACATTTTCTTAGTAGATTTTGATCGCAAAGTTCCTTTAAGTCTCTTTAATGAAATTAATAGCTGAATTTGGAAGATCCGTTGCTTTTTCTTTCAACGTTTCTCCAACAAATTCTGCTCTCTGGAAATCTCTTCTTTTTTGGCCTAATTGATCTTGTTTTTTGCATGTCAACTTTAATTTAATTAAAAATAACTGTAACTCTATATAAAAGTACGGTCAATTCCCAGTGAACGGTACGCTCCTTGTCCGCCATCTTGTTTTTGGCGACTATTGGCGAAACGCGACTCCGCGAAGCACACGCCAAGTATGTAGGTCGATGTACGTGCTAGATCTAGAAACTCAGCGTGAACTCTATGGAGTCGTGCTCCGAAAATAGTCACCACAAAAACAAGAAAATACAACAAAACAACAATAAATTTCAAAAATTTTAGAAAGACAAAAAACACTTTCATAAAATCAACAAAGGCATTAACACTTACTTTTTAATTCTTCATCTTTGCTGCCAAGTATAGCCGTCATCCAAATCTTTCCTTTCAACCAATTTCATATTTTCATTACAATTAGGACAAGTATAATTACTAGCAATCAATCTTACACTCATACAATATTTAACAACATCCAACTTACCTTTACCAATTCAAAAAAAAATCTCAAATTCACTCGGTCTTGTTCCGATCCAGACAAAGACGAAAAAGCATTATACTTAAAATTTTAAAAACCAGAAATTAAAACCAAATAAAAA